>JAXQQM020091105.1:0-38616 GCA_034641835.2 Pinus albicaulis | reverse complement strand
GTTTTTTGCACTTATTCTCTATTTTCTTTCTTATATTAGTCCTTTTGACAACTGACTAATTCATCAATAGTGATGGGTGTTGGAGAAGGAGGTTAAGGCTTCCCTTATCTGATCTTGTTACTCTTTATGGTCTTAAATTATGTGAGGGCTTTCTTTTATTTCCTTCCTTGAGGTTTGGTTGGGGTATTTAAGCCTACTAATGTAGAAACAATTTCCTCCTCTATGTTCCCCTCTATAGTGCTTTCTTTCTCCTCCATTGTCCTCTTCTTTGGTGTCCTAGATGATGTTCATGTGGCCTCTTGGATATTTTGTCCTATTTTTGTTACTGAATATTGGATAGCTCCTCTTTAGGAACTTTTTTCATTGTTTCTACCTCAGGTTGTGTCTTTGTATTTTATTCTTCCTTCTCCACTTATTCTGATTTTCCTTTTGATTCTTCTTCTTCAATTTTAGCTTCCTCTTCTTTAGAATCCCCTTTTGTTGCTGCTCCTTCTAGTTCTAGCTGAGCTTAGGCTTGAATCTCTAATAAGGAATCTCTATCCATATCTATAAAATTAACCCAAGGAATAAGTTTTTTAATAAACTCTAAAGTATCCATGACTATTAATTTTATTAGCTCATGGTGTGCAAGGTACTAGTCCTTTCCTCATTTTACCCTTAGGCTAATTTCCTTTATTTACTGAAGAAGGAAGTGAGGGATGTTTATCCTTTCTTGCATAAGAAATTCCATTTAGAATTTTAGTTTATAGAGAAACCTTAATTGGTATCCATACATAATACTAAGTCTCCCTTCACATGAGATATATTTTTAGGATACTTCATCCCAAGGATAATTCAAACTCTCCCTTCTTCATTTTTATCTTCTATGGGTTCATATTCAAGAAATAAGTTTTTATTTGTTGTAATGGCCTTAGTCCTTTCCTCTTTTCTCCATCTTATGCCCATGGGAAGTGTGGGGACCCTACTGATAACTTCTTCATTTGAGTAAATGATGAGACCTCTAACTATAGTGATGTAATCATGTCCATCTAGTTGTTGGAGTTTCAAGGAAAATTTTGGGTTAATTTCATATTCAATGCCCCTGTGTTTTTTGAAAAAAAAATACCCGTGATGATTTGTAAAAATATTCTTGACATCAAGGTGTTGATGGACAACTCTTTGTTTTTACACTTTGAAGAGGTGTTTTTTTATTTCTTGTTCATATCTGAAGAAGATTAGGATTTAATATTTTGCTCAGTTCCTTATTTTACAAGATTCCATGCACTGTTGCACTGTATCTAAATCCTTGGTCTCTAAACTTCAATCCAATGGAGGAATTCTCCTCGTTTTGTTATGGGTTTGCATCCCCTTTTTTTGTTGATATTTTGGGACAAGGCTATTCTAAAGGATATCAATGGTGACTTTGGGAAGTTAGTTGAAGTGGAAAAACACAAGGGATGTCAATTTTTGTGTCTTGTATTTGTGTTGAATTCAAGTTAGATAAAGGTCTCGTGGAGACCATTCCTCTATAGTTGGATAAGAGGATCTTCCTCCAATAATTTTATTACTATATTCCTCCAAGAATTGTATTACTATGTTGGAAACACTGAGAAGGGCTGAATCAATATTTCGCTTACAGTTAGTTAATTATAATTTTTCTCAGAATTATAGCACAAGAATATGCTTCAGAATTAAACCCTTGATATATTTTCATTGATATCTTTAACGTTCTGCTCCACATACACTAGTACCTTGTAATGTTCCAAATTTTTATGGAAAAATAATTTTTTATAAGAGATGAATACAATGGGTAGGGGACCCATTCTTTGCTTGATTAGAGAATAAAGATCCTCTAAATATGAAAGGGGATCATATTGGAGCTGGATTTCACACCTCCATGTGTGAAAGGAGGTTTTTGCATACATGCTTGGCCAAGGTTTACCAAGTCAAACTGCGTTGGCATGAGTTGGAAAGCATTATGTGGGACAACGTAGGAGGGAAGTTTCTAGAGAAGAGGAAACCCTAATTCGAAATAGGGTCCATGGAGGGAAGGCTTATTATATAAAAGAGGAGCAACGCAACCATTGTGGACATCTTTGATCATTTTTACATTGGAGTCTTGAAGACTTGTCGCTGCCTCTTGTTGTTCAGCAGAGCTGCAGTGCCTTCGGGCACGAGGGAGTCTTGTTTAGGAATTCCTCTCCTTCTTGAGTAGCTCATGAAGGATTGCACTCCATTCCCCATATTTAGGCATTCAGGCCATATTTTTAGCCATCTACATCAGCGCAGTTTCTGCAGCAGATATTGTGCAGTGTTGTTGGGTGTTGCTAGGGAAGTTTCCACACACCATCTGGAGCTTGTTTTTCAGTGGAGAGAGGTTCTATACATTGGGAGGTCATAAAAGGAGGTTTATGAGCAGATCCCATCATATTTGGCATCAGGCCAACCACATTCCATCATTGGCAACGCAGTCCCTCTCTTAGACAACGTTTTTTTGAGTGAGTATTTGCTGTGAGGGATTGACATCCTTTTGAAGGAGAAGTCTTGAGTGAAAGGATCAGCCTTTCACTTCAGATTTATATTGGAGGAGGATTATTCAATTGTTGCAGAAATTTGAGCCTTCTCCATCCATTTCCAGTTCTTGAGTAGCTGCTACCCAGCTACTCTGGCATTTCTGCAAAATGCCATTTTTGTGTAGATTTCATCCAATCCTTTTAGAGGATTGATTTATTGTATTTTTAGGGGTTGAGAGCTTTCTCCCCCACTTTATTTGAGCCTATCATTGATATATATTTTTATTTCCATATTTTATGTAGCATTTCCTCATATAACTGCACAGTCATGGCCTAGGGCTTGATATATTCAGCAGTGTTCTTCATCTTTGTATGTACATATTTCTTGAGGCTTGTTGTGCCTTTCTCGAGTGATCATTTCCTCAAGATGATGTATATTTTATGCTGCTATGTCTTAATGTGATGGCCATTGTATTCTCTGGCATTTAATGTGTATAAGATTCACTGCTATTTCCATTTGATGTATTTGTTATTGTTGTAGCTGCAATGTTGGGGTTTCCCAATCTTGTTGTATTTCCCTATTTGGGGATATTGTCCTTTGAAAATCACTCTATAGACAGAGTCTGCTAGTGGGCCAGGTAGCCTTTGGAGCTCATCCTTTGTTCAAAGGTGACAAATCCAGTAAATTCCCCTACATTCTATCTCTGGAATAGATTTTCCATGTCATTTGACAATGTTTCTGAAAAAGGAACATTACAATGGTATCAGAGCATCAAACTGGTACAACCTGTGAGTTCGATATCATAGGAGAAGAACAATGAAGAAGATGAGCCTGAGCTCATCCAATTTTGGAATAAAGAAGAGTCTCCCTGAGGAGGAGGAGGAGAAAAGAGGAGAAGAGGAAGATCCATGCACTTCCTATTCTCTTGAAGACTAGCATGGCAGATGCTTGGATTTCCAGATCTTAAGCAAGTACCCGGGTGACTATAAACCCCATTCTATAGCGTTCAAGGGAGATACAGTGTTCCCACAGTCTATTCAGCAGATGGAGGAGAGAAGTCCCTGTGGAAAAGAAGAAATCAGAGGCAATGGGTTTCTATTGTCTACATTTTATGGGGTTACTTTAGCTAGAGCTTGGGAGAAAGAAGCAGTGGAGATGGCAGCGCTGCACATGGAGGATAAAAAATCTGTTGGTGGTTCAAACCCTTGGTCCATTAGAGGGTGAGTTCTTTTGGAGACTTTTCTCAAGGTTTGATCCAAAACTTTGATGGAGGGAGGACAAAGGAAGAGAAAACCATTCCACCATGGGAGGAGAATTGCACCAACGCTATTGCAGCTTTGGAGGTGCAGCCTTCTACATCTATGAATGAGGAAGCCATTGGAGGAAAAGCCATTGCATCCACACCAGAAGGTCCCAAGATCCACCAAGTTATGAGTAAAGTTCCACTTTCTATTTTAGCAAATAATCTTAAGGATGGTGGAATTTCATATGGAGAGGTCCAAGGATCAAACCGCATGGCCGCTTTAGGGCCTCATGTTTGCACTACGCTGTGCAAAGGGTTCAGGAAGGAGAATAAAACTCACCCTCATACATTTTTGATGATTTGAATTCAGCCTTCAAGGTGGGAGTGCAAATTTTGGAGGATGAAGTAAACCATGACACCTCCATGGAGAATCATGAAACAATTTGTGAACCGAAGGAGGAGACAGCTTCTACATCATTGGAGGAACCAACAGCACTGTTGAACATGGGTGGAGAGGAGACATCACCTCCATCACATTTGGATCCTCATAGATCCAACATAGACATGGGATAGAGGCCTTTCCTAAGAGGTCTCCAAGGAGCTGCATTCAAACTCTCATGAAATGCAAAGAGCAAGAATTGATGGTAGCCCTCATGAGAGGAGTACCAAAATAATGGGAAAGATGGCAGGATACTTACATCATTGAGAAACATAGAGTATGGATGCATGATGTTGATGTGATTCTTATATCATTAATTGTGTCTTCATCACATGTGTTGTATGATGGAAGTATGGGAGAGCAGCAAAATAATTTGTTGCTTTGCTTGAGAGAGCAAGGGCAGAATTGCTCTCATACTTTGCATGATGTTGCAGAAGGAGGAGATGGCATTATATCCTTGGTCCTTGATGATAGAGAGGTACTTCCACCTTGGGAGGGGCTTCTTATGTATTGCAGCATTATGAAATATATCTTTGACAAGGAGCATGTTAAAGAATAGAGCTTGGTATTGATGAGATCCTATGGGTATAGGCCAACATCGTTGTCAGATACATTGCTATGCTACATTCTTCTTGACTTGGATCCCAAGCATGAGAAGAAGGAACTTCTTGCAGCATCTAGTTCATTTCTCTTCATGGGATCATGCCAAACAACCATGGAGGGTTCATTCATGGATCCATACATCATCTTACTCTCAGCATATGGTAAGAAATTTGTTTTTACATTGGCTGATTTGTATACTCTTACCATCATTTTGCAGTGCATGGCTGTACAAGAGGGCAAGCTTTTCATATTGCTCCATGGATCAAAATTGGGCCAATTTGTATGATGGAGACAACCATATTTATATGGCCTTGGGCAAGTGTTACATTCCATGTATGTTCAGCACTTATATTCATCCACCACCATGCATTATCAGATGTAAGAACATACATTGTTGTTCATGAGATGAAACAACTTGCCATGTGATTTTCTAAAGAAGCAGTTTGGAAAACTGCGCTGTCACTTTTGGGAAAAATGTTGGTACATTCTTGAAACACATGAAACCTTCAGCATTTTCCTCATTGTATTGCTGATCATGATTTCCTTGCTGATATGGATCAGATTTGTATAAGAAACATGATTATGAGAAAGGCACATGAGTTGGATGTGTCTTTGAGTGAGAAAAACTCTCACATTTTCTGCAGTGCATGTTCTAAAGGGAACATGAGAGGAGGCATGGCTACAACCACATATTTGCTTAATTGTGGGGTAATCCATGGGCTTGGTAATATCATCCATCCATTGTATGTATATGGGCAGGTGTTTGACGTTATGTTGCTGATTCTATTTTACTATTCAGTAGTAGAGGTGATATTCTTGTACAATCCTTGCCACGCTATTTTCTGTAGCTGCAGTGGACGAGGTTGCATTATAACCCTATGAGGCATTTTTTGTACTTTCTGCACATGGTATAACCTACAGAAAACATGTCATGGGGGAATTCTATGATGACCTTGTCCTATTCATCATAGATGACATGTCTTGGGCCAGCTGATTTTTCATTGATGGAGGGGAGATTCTTGGGGGAACTACTATTCATTTTTCCATTTGAGGGCAATACATTTGCAGCCAAGGATCAAAATACACTCCAAACTTGTCATAAGTGGGGGAGAGGACAGCATGGGGCAAGTTATAGTGCTTTCCATGATCAGATTTCAGCCCACCTTCATTTCCGAAGCTCAAGGTGGAAGGAGATTTTTCATGAGTTGTCTTGTTGGGAGGCAATTTATTTTCATGATTGATGGCTTAGGGATGAGAGATTCATATAGGGGATGATCAGTCCCATTATATATCAGATCTCATGCCTCAAGGAGGCCCTTGGATAGCTCTTTGTTCCTTCATGGATGTTGCTTCTACGTGATAGGCATTTTGGGAATGTTCACCCCAAGGCTAGACTGGATATGTTGGAGGGACAGTTTGGAGACTTGATTGTTCATATGGCATCCTTTTCTTGAGGAGATCATCACATAAGGATGCTACAGGAGGAAAGGGAAGAAATAAAATTAGTTCATCCTTGCAATTGCTTGAGGGCAAGCAATATTTTGAGAGGGGAGGACTGTAATGTTCCAAATTTTTATGGAACATTAATTTTTGATAAGAGGTGAATAAAATGGGTAGGGGACCCATTCTTTGCTTGATTAGAGAATAAATATCCTATAAATATGAAAGGGGGTCATATTGGAGCTAGATTTCACACCTCCATGTGTGAAAGGAGGTTTTTGCATACGTGCTTGGCCAAGGTTGACCAAGTCAAACTGCGTTGGCATGAGTTGGAAAGCATTATGTGGGACAACGTAGGAGGGAAGTTTCTAGAGAAGAGGAAACCATAATTAGAAATAGGGTCCATGGAGGGAAGGCTCATTTTATAAAAGAGGAGCAAGGCAACCATTGTGGACATCTTTAATCATTTTTACATTGGAGTCTTGAAGACTTGTTGCTGCCTCTTGCTATTCAGCAGAGCTGCGGTGCCTTCGGGCACGAGGGAGTCCTGTTTAGGAATTCCTATCCTTCTTGAGTAGCTCATGAAGGATTGCACTCCATTCCCCATATTCAGGCATTCAGGCCATAGCTTCAGCCATCTACATCAGCGCAGGTTCTGCAGCAGATATTGTGCAGTTTTACTAGGTGTTGCTGGGGAGGTTTCCACACACCATCCGGAGCTTGTTTTTTAGTGGAGAGAGGTTCTATCCATTGGGAGGTCAGAAAAGGAGGTTTATGAGCAGATCCAATCATCTTTGGCATCAGGCCAACCACAATCCATCATTGGCAGCACAGTCCCTCTCTTAGACAACGTTTTTCTGAGGGAGTATTTGCTGTGAGGGATTGACATCCTTTTGGAGAAGTCTTGAGTGAAAGGATCAGCCTTTCACTTCAGATTTCTATTGGAGGAGGATTCTTTAGTTGTTGCATAAATTTCATACTTCTCCATCCATTTCCAATTCTTGAGTAGCTACTACCCAGCTACTCCGGCATTTCTGCAAAATGCCATTTTTGTATAGATTTTAGCCAATCCTTTTAGAGGATTGATTTATTGTATTTTCAGGGGTTGAGAGCTTTCTCCCCCACTTTATTTGAGCCTATAATTTCTATATATTTTTATTTCCATATTTTATGCAACATTTCCTCATATAACTGCGCAGTCATGGCCTAGGGCTTGATATATTCAGCAATGTTCTTCATCTTTGTATGTACAGATTTCTTGAGGCTTGTTGTGCCTTTCTTGAGTGATAATTTCCTCAAGATGATGTATATTTTATGCTGTTATGTCTTAATATGATGGCCATTGTATTCTCCGGCATTTCATGTGTATATGATTCACTGCTATTTCCATTTGATGTATTTTTTATTGTTGTATCTGCAATGTTGGGGTTTCCCAATATTGTTGTATTTCCCTATTTGGGGATATTGTCCTTTGACAATCACTCTATAGACAGAGTCTGCTAGTGGGCCAGGTAGCCTCTAGAGCTCATCCTTTGTTTAAAGGTGACAAATCCAGTAAATGCCCCTGTAGTCTATCTCTGGAATAGATTTGCCTTGTCATTTGACAATGTTTCTGAAAAAGGAACATTACATACCTTCTTATTTCTGAAGATGTAAACCCTTCTCTATCCGTGACAACTGACAGTGATGGAGATACAAATACACTGAATTTAGTGGGATCATAAGTTTGTGCTTTAGCAATCTTCAAACCTTCAATTTCAATATTGTATTCTTCAGATAAAGGTTGGTTGAAATTATCAGAGTTTTTCTTAGAATTGTAGCACAAGCATCAGCTTCAGAACTTTACAAGGACACTATTTAGGCCACCACTATACAAAAAATATGTCCTACAGGAGGGTTGTAGACATATCCTTCAAATTCATTGTCAAATGTAAAACTTGCACAAGGTATACTAGATCTTACTTCTGCAACATGATTTACCTTAGTTTGTAGACAAGATTCTCAAGGATAAGCTTCAATCACAATGCAGATTCACCATTAGTTTCTCTGTCAGAAAAATTAGTTGCTTCATTGTCATACTTAGTTATCTAGTATGTTATCAGTAAGATGAACAATTTGATCCATAATACATATTTTTTATACCCATCAAACATTTCTACTTCTGGTATACAAGGATAGCATAATGGGTATTAAAATGTTTAAAGATGGGTTATCCAGATATTTAGACAATGAATAATGAGGTAAGATCCACTTATATTTGTATTTTTCATGTTTATGGGACCTACCCAATATATGTATCTTGATCTGGAAAAAGTAAATATAGGAATAGTAATGAAGAAAAAAAAAATTGTCCCTGCATTTCATCACTATATTTTTCAATTTAATAGATCAAATTTATTCTAATCCAATATAATAAAGTACTGAAACATTGTGTTGTTCCATTCAATGCCATTATGAAAAACTAGAAAAAGAAGGTAAAATACTTGGCATTTGCAGGATTGTGATAGAAATGAAAATCATTTTACTAAAATTATCCTCATTGATGATTTTCCTTTGCTTTCTCGTGTAGCAATTTCTCTTGTAAAGAACACCCAGAAAACTTGTTCCAATTTAGAGGTACTGAGACAAATGTATGGTAACTTGTCAATCCACAAAGTATGTTGACATAATTCTTTCCATTCCTTATGCTTCTTCTATGATGTTTTGAGATGTCTCTAGCATATTCTTGATCATGTGCTTGACTTGATGGCTAGGAATCTTTTTTTCTTTCCATATTGTTCTTTGATAGGAAAGTTTGTACATTTTTTTCAATATAGTATTGATCATGTGATTGACTTGATGGCTAGGAATATTTTTTGTTTTTTCTTATTGTTCATTTCTGGAAAATTTGAGCATTAAATGCAAGAAGATTTATCTCTCTTATTTTTCTTATTCAAGGATACCTCCCTAAGATAAATCTTCCCTTCTGAATTAGACTCTTCAACTATGTGACTACATGATTTTATTTGTCGTGTGGATGTGGCCTTTAAGGGGTGCTTTAGAATAATAGTTTCCTAAATTAGTGGACACTCTCCACTGGACATTAATCTCAATGCTCAGGATTCATGTTCCCATATAGGATCCAATCTATTTTTCACATTTTCAAATATATATATTTTTTTCAAAATCAAAGTGTCTGACAATTTTTGGATTACTGTGTGTGTACTATAGACACACTTTTCTTAAAAATAAATGTGGCATAAATTTATCTTGACCTTGGCATGCAGGAACATCAAGATGTAGGTAATCCAGTCCTAGAAGTTGAATGCATTGGTGTGAACTTCAAAATACCCAAGGATAGTAGAGTCTCAAAAAATTTGAAAGATGTTGAGGTGTGATATTTTTCATTATTGCAGTTAGTATGAGGTTTGAAAATTCACTGAATTTGTAGATAAGTGAATCTAGCATTGTTCTCAATTTTCAACCTTGAAAGCTATAGGATTATTGCAATTTTGTGAGTCCAGAGTTCTCTTTTGGTGGTAATAACAAATTTTTCCAGAAACAAAAGCAGATTAAAGTTACAAATAATCCAAAGATGAAGGTCAGTTACATGTTCCAGTGATGGAGACATCGTTTATGCATCTTTGTTTTTTCAGCGAGTATTGAAGCATATATTAACACGTAAGTATGATGGACAAATTTTATCGAATCCTTCTCAACAATGGAAAGGACCTTCACATGCAGCTAGTCCCTTCCCATCATTAGTAGATAAGTATGAGAATTTTGACAAAAAAAGCAGGGGTGAAACTTCAAAATTATCAAAGACTGCTAAGGTAACATACACTTCTGTGTAAATATGTTCAACAATGAATATGCATAAAAATATTTTGGTTTTAATACTTAGTGAAGGTTGCCCCTGATAGAGGATATTATAATTAGAGGAAGGTTCTCAACTTGGAATTACAAAGTGATTGCATCCATATAGAATTCAAAGAATTAAAATTTTTTCTTGTCACTGCATTACAAAGTGTTTACATCCATATAGAATTTTAAAAATCATAAATCTTTCCTTGTCACTTCTTTCCCCAATTAGGTGGGACAATCTGGAAGTATGAGGTGTTGCTCTTTAGGGCTTCTGTTTAGGGTGGAATTTGAAGAATGATAGATCTTTGATTGTTGCTTGCTGCTTGCTGCCCCAAATAGATGCAATAACTAAGAAGTATGAAGTGATCCTCTTGAGGGCATGTGGTTAGGTTGATACAAGTACACATTGATTTTTGTAGATTAGTGCTAAGTATTGATGTCTAAGATGAATATAGAAGTTAATTATTAATTTTACTGATCTAAAGTAATAAAATGGGCTGCAGAAAAACGTATAGCTCCATCAATAGGATGGGGCACTTAATAATTGAAATTTTTACTTTCAATCCTACAGAACTATGGACTAAGAAACTATGGTCCTTGCCTCAAAGCCCTAACAAACTAATACACACAGCGAATCTATAATAGCTGCATGCAAACCACTCTTAAAGTGACTGAATTTAAACTTTTCATCTTTGATATAGTCCATATATTTCACAAGCAACATAAATGTATGCTCATATTTTTCTAGAGACATGGATCCCCGTCACAAGATATGGAATGCTCCCTCTATAGTGATGCACTATCTATCAAATACTTTTATACCATTAGAGAATTTGGGCAGACTGAACTACCTTTCTAAACGAGGAGCTTAGTTTTGGCTGAATAACCTATAATGTTGCCATCAATGGTAGGAGGGTTTCACATTTTTTAATTCATAGAAGGCATACGATGACTTACGTTTGTGTCTTTTATTAGAATATGTAGATGATGGACTGGTAGTTTGTTTCATACCTCTAGATCCTGCATACTAGCTTATTGTTGGAACTTTGAAGTATTAAGCTTTCTAGGTCTATGAGCATCCTTTGATGTGCTCTCAATCGCTCTGGTATTCTTTACTTTTAGTGTTGAGTATTGCCTCTCTCCTTCTAGGATGTAACATTTCATAGCCATGAATTTTATTTTTCACTTGTATTTCGTTTTCTTTTGTCACTTTAGGAGTTTCCTTAGCACTCACACATCATTATCAACTTGGGACCTCCTTGAAAGTGGCAGGCTTTCATTATCTATGATATATTATTTGGCCTTAGATGAGGTTGATCGCATTCTTGACATGGGTTTTGAACCCCAAATTCGTAAAATTGTCCAAGACCATGCCCTTCCGTGCTACTTTTTCGAAGGAGATACAGGTAATGTTGAGAATTATTATCCAGTGGCTTGATGAAATCACTTAAACTGGTGTTTTGATTTGTCATGCATATATAGTATATACTATTTTGACATATGGAAGTCCACCATTTTCTATGATAGATATTGAGATATTATAGAGTATGACCTGATATTCCAACTCCACCTGTTTGCACTTTGTCAGATCTCCCTTCATCAATCCTATGGTTGAATCATCTATTTTATTTATCCTCATATGTGATAAAAAATCTTACTGGATTCATCTGGGAATTTCTGAACATCACAATCTATTTTCCTGCAGATGTTGGCTGTGGATTTTCTTTCAAATTACATATTTATGGCAGTTGGAAGAGTTGGTTCTAGCACAGATCTGATTGTACAAAGAGTAGAGTTTGTTCCTGATGTTGATAAACGTAGCCATTTAATGGATCTTATTCATGCTCAAAAAGTTGAAGGTACTCATGGAAAGGTGAGTGTAGTGAAAATTGTAGCAATTACAGTAATAAAGAGCTTCACTTACATGATTACATCTTCCTTGCTGAAAGTCAGAGCTTGAATTTTAAAATTATTGAAGTTTGATTTATTTATTTATTTATTATTATTATTATTATTTATTTATTTATTTTTATTATTATTTATTTATTTATTTTTATTTTTTATTTTATTTTATTTTTATTTTTATTTTTATTTTTTATTTTTTATTTTTTATTTTTATTTTTTAATTTTATTTTTTATTTTTTCTGTGGCAGCAATTTAGTCTAAAGCAATACTTACTTTAAATTTAAATTCCCTGCACATAATAATTGTTACATGCTAGTGTAATTATAGCTGAATTACTGTATATAAGCACTGCAACAATCTTTGACCTTAGTCTTTGTGGAGAAAAAGAGTGGAGTTGATGCATTGGAATATTGGCTATCATCAAATGGGTTTCCTGCAACAAGTATTCATGGAGATAAATCTCAACAAGTAGGATGATTTTTCATAATTTATGTTTTCAAATTCTATGATTCACACCATATTTAGGAGTTATTCTCATGTTATTTTGAATTCAGCTGTGTTATAAATTTTGTTTTATTTTCCTGTTCTCCATGAGGTGGCGATGGTCTGGTAGATTTGGCTTCATGTATAATCTAATTACAATTTTTTTCTTTACTTGTAGTGTCTGTAAATTATTACACAAATATATCTAGAATTGGTGTGATTCTTCTGAGGTTTTGAATCTCAGGAACTTTTTCTTGTCCCAGTAACTATTTTCCTCCTATCAATACATAATCTCTAGGCATCCTTTGCTTGTTTTGAAATATTCATCAAGAATAGTTACACTTTTTGTTTTGTTTTCTTCTCTGGTTAACATATTTGAGGGAAAGCCTATGGGGATTTCCCATCATTTTGAAGATGGTACCCAGGGTAAACCCCATAAATTTCAGAGCAGAATTCCAGGTCAAAGACATTCCAATAATAATCTTTATAGGCTCAATTTGTCACTTACAGAAATAGAAATAGAAATAGGCCCTGGATGGGTAGGATAACACTCCATCCCACAACTGCTTGTGCTAGACCCAATTGATGGTTACACTTTCCACTTGTTTGATGCATTTGCTTACTAAGCTAATCAATACCAAAACTGATATCATTGCAAGGATGAAACAAACTTACTTGACATGTACTTTTCTCATTACTTTGTTAAGTTTCTATGTATCTTAAAATTAAAAATATCTATGGAAAAATAGAAGCCTCAAATCTAGCAAATATTTCTTGGCTGGATTCTTGTGATTGCAAACCAGAAAAAGTTGAATAGGTAGACCGTGTTGCCTTATTCATAAGAAAATGAAATTTTCTTATTGATGTTGTTTTTAGAAACACACCTCGAGATATATGGCTAAACCATATAACACAGATTTCCTTTGATTCAGGTGTCAGGTCTGAGGGTAAACTCTTCCACCAAAATCACCTATCACCTGGGTCTTGTACCCAGCCTCATCTGTTTTTGATATGTGCCATTCAGGTGGAAGAGACATAGAAAGGTTGGAAATGGAAATATTTCACAAACAATTCTCTGTAATTTTTTTTGTTTATTAGCATAATTCAGTTAGTTTTCTTGTTTATTAGAAGAATTCAGTTAGTTGTCTTGTTTATTAGAAGAATTAAGTTAGTTAATTGTGTTTCCAAGGTGACACTTGTTTGCATTATGTAGAAGTATAACATGAAAAGTATCCTTGGTTGTCTTGTTTGTTAGAAGAATTTAGTGATATTTAGCAGTAGGATGCATTTAACAGCAGTCTTCTCATTGTGTCTTTGCTTATTGAGTAAACATTGAAGCATATATTGATAGACAGAAGTATGATGGGAAAATTTGGTGGAAATAAATTTCTTTTAAATTGTTTTTGTTGCCGTCGGTATTCCGACAGTTAGGCTTTTTAAAAAA
This sequence comes from Pinus albicaulis, assembly GCA_034641835.2. Lineage (NCBI taxonomy): Eukaryota > Viridiplantae > Streptophyta > Pinopsida > Pinales > Pinaceae > Pinus > Pinus albicaulis. The sequence goes on along the minus strand of JAXQQM020091105.1, from coordinate 24,723 downwards.
TATTTTTTTTCGTCGCTATAACAAAACTTAGATTTTTTTTTTTTCTTGGCATCGGTACTGCGATGTTTTGAAAAATATTTTTTTTCCGTCGCTATAGAGACACTTAGTTTTTTAAAATTACTTGTCGTTGATAATGTGACATTTTGAAAAATATTTCTTTGTGTCGCTATAGCGACACTTACTTTTTAAAAAAAAAAAATCCTTCCGTTGGTAATGCGACGTCTCGACCTGCCACTATAGCGACATGCAGTTATTTTTTTTTAATTTCTTTTCGTCAGACGAGCAATGGTTATGGAAGGTTGGTAGAGTGACGGTTATGCAACGTCGGTAAAGAGACATTTTGAAACATCGGTATAGCGATGTTTATAGAACATTGGTAGAGCGACGATTTTGCTAACATCGCAATAGCGACAGTCTAGCTAACGTCGGAAGAGTGACGATAGTCTGGAAACATTGGAAAATGTGTCGCTCTTTGGACACTTTATTGAAGTGTCGTAATTGTGACTCTAAGGCAAGCCACGTTTTTCCTCGCCTGAAAGTGTTGCTCTTGGGATGCCTATGTGTCGCAAGAGAGAAATTTTGGCCATCTGAAATTGGGCCAAATGTGCTAGTGGGAGGATCTTACTGGAGGGAATATGAGACCACATTGTCTCAATTATCCATGGAAAAGATACTCCATATGCAATGTGGAAGCCTTTGACAGATCCATTTCAGAGCAGCAACGATCATAGAAAATTGGCACTGAAGGACAAGCTCAGGAAAATCAAAATGGATAAATGTGACATTATTTCGCTATACTCGACGAAGTTTGTCCAATGTCGAGATGAGCTTAGGAGTGTAGGAATTACTATCATGGATGATGACTTGGTGAGCCTAGATCTTCTAGGCCTTCCTAAGATTTGGCATAGTTATCAAGACTCTGTCAATTGGAGGGAGAAGCTGCCAGATTGGGAATGACTTTGGTTGGATTTGGTGCAAGAAGAATTCAGGTAGAATACCAGGGAGGGATCTTCATCTAAGACATGATGAAGAAAATTGTGCCTTAGCTGGTAAGGCGAAGAAGGGGAAGGGAAAGAAATCCTATTCCACATCTGAGACTGGAAAATATGGCAAGAAGCGTGACATGTCCAAAGTGAATTGTTTTCACTGTCACAAGCATGGACATTATGCCACTAATTGTCCACAAAAGAAGAAGAAAAAGAAGGCTTCAGGATATGCAGCTGGTAAGGCTTTGGCCTCATAATTTGAGCTTGAATTATCACTCATTGCATGCATGGTGTCAAGTGCAATGGGATCAATGTGGTACTTGGATAGTGGTGCATCTTTCCGCATGACAGGTGACAAAGAACTTTCCAGTAGCTTGGAGGAGAAGGACGTCCATATCCATATCGAAATGGGTTACGACGGAAGGTATAGGATTACCAAGATTGGTATAGGTGATTTCCAAAGGCATTCAATTAAACCGTTTTTATTAAAATATGTAACACATCTACCAGCCTTGAAGAAAAATTTAGTTTCAGCTGCAATTTTGGAGGATAGAGGCTATGATGTTGTTTTCAGTGAAGGAAAAGCTTTCCTTCGACACAAAGAAATAGGACAAGCCAAGAAGATTGTGATTCGTGTGATGAATCTCTATAAACTTGATGTATATGGTTGTGCAACATTGATGGGTAAAGAAGACAAAGTGGTGAGCCGAGATGAGGGTGAGTTACACCATGGAGCTTTGAAGGTCATGCAACAGATTTATGTGAGGCTTATAAAGGGTAATCTTGCGAAAATAGACACATGTAAGGGATGTAACATGGGGAAGTGTGAGAAATCCATGTGATTGTACCTTGAGAGGGATATTTATTTGCATGCAGATAAGGAACTCTTGGTTCCAAAGAATGAACGTCAAGATGTAGATCAGCCACATGTGGAGGATCATGGAGTGGAAAAAATCACTCAAGCAGAGAAATTTAGAGCTAGATTGGCAGAGGGAGTACATACAGCTATACCTCTAGGTGTGAGGTGGAGCAGTGTGTGAGATTAATCCCAAGAAGAAATTTTGGCAGGGTCCATTCAGATGATGTATCTCATGGATTGAACCTGGCTACGAGGAGCCCACAGAGTAGTAGTATCAAGATTAGTTGTATTGATGTAGTCAAATGTCAGGAGGACATAAATTAGAGTGACATGTGTAAAATATTGGAGCGAAAATCAGAGTTTGCAGCAATGCAAAGTGCATAGATGCAGATGTCAACATCGTAGAGAATCTAGTGGACATGTGCAGTAGGTAACATAAGTCATAATACTATGATGATAGATGCATTATACTGATTCGGTTGTTTGGAGGCTATTCAGTCTTGGAAGTGTTGCATTCAAAGGTTGCATGTGTGAGAAACACTAGAGAAGTGTTGCATGCAAGAGTTTCATGTCGCATGTAAGAGTTGCATGTAGCATGCAAGAGTTTTATGTCGCATGCAAGGACATTCCTTTCTTGTTGAGAGGGAGTATTGAAGTTTGCAACAAGAAGTAATGAAATTGGCATTCGAAAACAACATGACAGTAGCTACACTAGTGTGGGACCACAGGTCATGTAGTGATGGGTCCTATCAATACATTAGTGTGAAATTTAATTTATTTAATAAATTGGATATGTGTCAAATTTAATTATCCCTTAATTAAATTGGACAATAAAATGTAATCTTATCTCATAAACATTTGTAATAGTTAACTCAATATGATAGACTCATTTACCTCATGAATTTCGAGTTGAGGGTGGTTAGTGAGGAATGCAGAGTGATTCTATGTGTTTTAGAGTTCAAGTTGCAGTTAAGTGCATTAGTTTAATGCATGAGTAATCAGTTAACTTAGTTAGTTGAGTTAAAGTGATTTGAACTAGTTGTAATTGGTTGTTGCACTAGTGAGAGGTCAAGTGAATTAAATCAGATTTAATTCGCATGCAGTGATTTGTCAAGTGAATGATGATTTACTATTAATAGCTGCATGCATGTCAGTTCTGATGGAGACCCGGTTGAAACAAAGGTTAAATGAAAGTTAACTATCAATTGTGTTATTAGTAAACTGCCCATATGTAGTTAAAACACCACAGGATTCCCATGATACTCAGTGCAGTTGAGGAAGGTTGAAATTCCTAAATAATAGGGATTGCATTCATCAATAATTACGTGAGCAAGGAAGGCTAAATACATACTGAGAATTGGCTAAGTTTTGGCCCGATTTTGTTTGGATCAGTGTGAGATGATAGGAATATTGCAAGAGACTCTTGTTAGAAGAGTGCATTGTAATTGTTCCATTATTCCTTGTGGAATATACAATAGAAGACAGAGGGGTTTTGAGCAGCAATCTTTCACTGGGAAATTATCTGTGTTATGGTTTGATTTGATTCTTTCTTCACTTATTGTGATTGGCGATTACGTTTATTTTCCGTAATTGATTTTTATAAGGATTCAATATCTAGCTTTAGTGCATTTCTTGATCGGATTGAATCCATTGATATACATATGTTTGTATAATTTCTACAGATTTTATAAAAATGGTTCTCAAATTTTGACTCTCATAACAAGCTATGAAATACATGAATGGGTACAGGGTCCTCGGTAGTCCATTTCTAGCCCATGGCTGGAAAATCTGAAGTGAAACACACAACGTCCATGATATAAGAACTCATATAAAACAAGGGGGAATATTCGGGGAAATAGAGGATTTTTCCTATATTCCAAATTTTGAGTATCAATATTATTAGACAAAATTTTTCCCCAATCCATAACATAGGAGTCTACAAATTCTTCCATGAGAGGAACCCATATTACTGAAAATTTTGTAGTGTGAGGCTGACCAAAAAGCCTAGACATCATCACATCAACATAACAGTAGGGACTTGCAAGGGAGTCAATAGAATAGATACCCTTGTCATCATTCTTGTGCTTATTGGGGCTGCTTCTCCATTTCTTGATTGGATTTGATTTGAGCTCGTTCTCACTGGATAATTGTGCCAAGAATTCCTTTTCATATACCTTTTCAGGGTCTGAGATGTGGTACATCAGCTTCAAGTCTTCGACTTTGAAGGAACCAATCATCGTTCCTATGCTAGTTAGAAAAATCATGTCCCCAGTGTTGAGTTTATCAATGATCCATCCTACCATATCAGTGTATGGTAATATTTTAGGTCGTGCAAAAATTCGACATAGGAAAGAATTGTCCACTTCTTCAGTAGTAGCTTTTGAGGAATCAGAAGCATCAACAATATATTTGCTTTGAACTTTTTGAGGTTTCTCATCCGCAAAAAACTTGTACATGGATTCCCATGAGGAGGATGCACTTTCCCATCCACATGTACTGTCTATAAATAGAAGAAGCATATTTTTTCTCTCTATTGCAGTAGGTTAAGGGTTCACAGGGGCCATCTGTTTCTTAGCTTTCTTAAGAGCTTTAGACATCTCCAAATGCTCTTCTTATTTGGGCTCACCTATGAATAAATGAGAAATGATAAGCGAAAATAGGGAACTTTGATTTTACAAATTCACAAGTACCATAGTAATGGAAATATCAAATGAATGAAACTTGGCACACTGCTAATATATGAATTCAATGCTTTTTAAAATAAAATCATTATGGAGGCATGGGCAACAAAACCGTTAAGTTATGGAATTAATGGTTGATATGGGTTGATGTTCCCATGTAATCATTTCAGTATTTAAAACCAAATATGTTGCGTCGCATTTCCGCTCTTGTTTGAATCTTTGTAAAATACCGATCGGATTAGTTTTTCCGATTGTGATATCACAATCACAATATCGCCAAAAATAGATGGAATGAAAAAGTATTTGTGTAGTGAAAGTGCGAAGTGCGATTTGTGATAGAATATATCACATTGGTGAATATCATTGAGGGGGGATCAAAATCATTATGTTTGTGGAAATGCGATGCTATGGAGTATATTGCATCGGGAAAACATGGAGGGTGACAATAAGACCGTCAGGGTAGAGTTGCGAAATGAGAAATGTGATTTGCGATAGCATACTTGGTGGAAGTGAGTCCCGCAAGATTTCCTTTATAGAATTAATTTTGAAAATTGCCTTTTCCCTTTATAAAAGTGCTTTTTCTATATATATATCGCATTGCAATATGTTTTAATTGATTTTTAGAAGTCATATGTGCTCCATTGTGGTATTGCAATTGCGATAATGAAATATTTCTCCACTTGAGTGATTTTAAGGACAAAATTAAAGGTTTTTTTTTCATTTTTTATTCCTATTTCTATTTAAATGAACCACTCTAAGAGTCTTATTTGTTTAACTCTAAATTTTTTAAAAAGGGTCCCCATTATTTTCTAAGGTAAATTTGCTAAAATAATGGGGGTTGTTGAATAGAAAAATAGGGCCATATTATATATATCGAAGGAGACACGGTCACTAGAGAAACCACCTCTCCCCCATAACCATCCTCAGCCTCAATACCAACTTGAAAATTATTTGACAAACATGATCATTTGATCGCGCAATGTGCAACTCTAGAGTTGTTTCAAAGATTGTACCTGGTTAACCCGATGTACTTCATAGGGATATGACCAAATCAATATTGTTGCCAGATATGCCAGGATAACCACCATCTTTTCCATTGTCCCTACATTCCCTGATTCCATTTAGTGTTAGAGTCGCTACACTTGGGCATTGCCAACCTTTCTAACTTAAACAAATCAGATTCCCACAAGAGCCAAATCACACAAGATTTAAGACTAGGAGACGACAGAAACAAAGAAATACACATTCTTGTAACCATAGACCATCATCATCCTATAATATGGTGAGTAGTACTCGATCCCATACAATATACTCAGTGAGTACATTTACTCCATGCAACATTTGCACAATCCATGATCATTATATAGATAAATTCCCTATGTTGTGAACATTTCGAACCTCTACATCTGTTAAAATATTAAAATGATACATGTAACCTTTGTATACCACCAAGAGAGAATGAATATGCTCTAGGTAAAAAACAAACAACCATCATGGGAATTCTTTCACCATGTAATGTTTACGACACACAACACCATATACGATTCATCTCATCATGCATGAGAACCATGAATCTTGTTGTCTGCTCATCATTCCTTGGTGTCAAGACTGCTGAAACCACCACAACAGTAGTAGTACCTTCGATGGTGAAAACCTAGCCCATCTAAACCTTGTCAACCTCATCTGGTTCAACGACATCAAACACAAAATCATATTCATGTATGTTGACCAAAACTGTAAGGCCCGAACCAATTCCTCATGGCCTCACACAAAAAATACCCCCCTTAAAAATCTTGTTTCACTTTGATGAGGATATATTAGAGGCCATGATGGAACCATATTGTCTGTGGGACACAATGCATCATTGCTCATTTTTTCTTCCAGAAAAAGCGTTCATGCCTAGCAGCACAAAAACCCAAGATATTTACGCCATTGAATCCATATACTTCCTTCCATCGGGAAAGTTATATTGGCTCAAGAACCCTATCCCAGCTCTCGATGCATTTGAGGAAGGAAATATGTCAAATATTTCGCCAACCATTAAGGTGAATATCTAAAAAAACCTAGAAAAAACTGAAGAAATCTCGTTAGGGGAAGCATGCTCCCCAGATGAGGTATCCATGTATACAAACCTATTACAAGATTATAGGGATATATTTTCTTGGGACTATTTAGAAATTCTAGGGTTAGGCCCCACCATCATGGAGTATCACATTGACACTTGGCCTAGCATATCACCCGTCCACCAAAGGCAACGCCAATTACACCCATCCAAAGAAGAAGTGATCGAACAAGATATAGACAAGCTTCACAAAGCTATATTCATCTACCTAATCACTTACACATCTTGGGTTTCTAACCCTATACCCATCATGAAAAAACAGGGCACCATTCGATTATGTGCCAATTTTCGAGATTTAAACAAAGCTTGTCCCAAAGACAACTATCCTACTCCTTTCATCGACCAAGTCATTGATGCTTGCACGATCATGAAGCCTTTTCTTTAATGGATGGTTTTTCGGGGCATAATCAAATTCAAATCCGACATATGGATCAGTATAAGACTGCATTCACTACCCCTTGGGGAACATTTTCATATCAGGTTATGCCATTTTCTCTTAAGAACGCCAGAGCCACCTTTTAATGGGCCATGGACTATATCTTCCATGAACTATCTCATTTTATCTTAGCCTACTTGGATGACCTCACAGTAAAATCCAAGAAACGAGCTGACCATCTGGAGGATTTACATTTGGTATTTCAACGGTGTCGACACTACAACCTACGCTTGAACCTCCTCAAGTGTGTCTTCTACGTTAATGCAAGTAGACTGTTAGGATTCATAGTACCCCAACAAGGAATCATAGTTGACCCCCTCAAGGTCCAGGAAATCAAATAAGTACCACCACCCAAAACACTAAAGCAATTTCAAAGTCTGCAGGGAAAAGCCAACTTCTTACGACACTTTGTCCCTGACTATGCCACTTGCATGCAGGGCTTACTACACCAACTTCGTCAGGACATTCTGTTCAAATGGGATAATCAGGCTCAAAATTCATTTGAGGCACTAAAAGCCACCTTATCTTCAGCCCCCTTGACCAACCCACCCAATTACAACAAAGACTATAACTTATATCTATCTGTGTCAGATACATCCATAGCCGGGGTGTTAGTCCAAGATGGACCCAACAACAAAGAGCACATAATTTATTACGTCAGCAAGAACCTCTCTCACCCTGCTTTAAGGTATGAGCTAGAAGAAAAAAATTTCCTATCCCTAGTACAAGTAGTACAAAAGCTTCAACATTAAATCATCCTAAGGACTACAACAATCATAGAAACTATCAACCCCATGCGATATTTGCTAACCCACCATATGATGAACCATATGTATGCCTAATGGATAGTTATACTGCAGGAATTTGACCTACATTTCAGCTCCCCCAAGAGAAAGAGAGTACTAATCCTAGCTGAATTCATCACTGATCTCCCAAGCGCAACCTAAGGATCCACAGTTAATGACTCACTACCTGATGAACATTTGTTCTTAGTGACGATCGAAGACCATTGGTAGGACAACATCCTTTTGTTTCTATTGGGTGTGGAGCCTGATTATCTTGTTTATTTTGTATCACAGCGTTGGACCCCTGTACCTTAATGGGGCAGCAACACCACCCAAAATTAAATTCTGTTTGGGGGGTCCAGGGGGGCGACTGCGACTTTATGGAGCACGCCCCCCCCAGAGGGGGGTTTTGAGGGCAACACCCTTGAAGCTAAAAACAGATGTAAAATTGCCTTGTAAAAGTATAGTAATTTCTAGTCAATCTGGGCCGTTCATTAGGCGGATGATCTGACAGTAGAAGTTATATTTATTTTAGGGTTTTTTGCCCTAGAAGGCAACCCTTCACTTGTATGAGGGTATTTTATTGCAGCTGTGTATTGTATGTGTATTCTCTAAGAAAGAAACATATAGGGAGACTGTGAGAGAGAACAGAGGATATTACAATGGATCTGCTGTAGGTTGTGTCTCTTCATTTTGATGGATAATAGAAAGGAAGGACTGGCTGTTCAGGGTGGATGTAGCCCAAACTGGGTGAACCACATATATTTGTGTCTCTTTGGTTTTTATGTGTTTTGTGTGCTTGTGTTTTCCACATATTTTATGTGTTTCATTTCTCTATAATATTTAATTTTCTAACAGTTTCTATGAACCCAAAAGCTCAAACCTCATCTCACCCATGACGAGCGAAGGCACATATGTCGTTAGGCCCCCCGATACCTTCTCATGGGAGATATCCTTTATCAAAGAGGCGTTGACACCATTTTACATCGATGCCTCACACACAACTAAACTAAGCAGGCCCTAAATGACTGCCATAGTGGGGCTTGCAGTGAGCATCTCTCAGGGATGGCCATTGCCCAAAAAGTCTCACGTGCTAGTTATTTTTGGCCTAGCCTATTCCACGATTGCATACAAGTAGTCAAAAGGTGCGAATGATACCAACGCTTTTCTCACAAGGCAATAGCTTCTCCTACTCCCTTGCACCCAATCATTGTAGTAGGTCCCTTTTGAAAATGGGGCATAAAGTTTATGAACTACAACTCTACATCGTCTGACAACCAAAAATACATCATAGTAGCCATCGAATATTTCACCAAATGGGCAGAAGCCATGCCCACATATGATAACACCGCAAAAACCGCAGCTTGGTTTCTATTCAACCATGTCATCACACGGTTCGGTGTGCCTAAGGATTTAGTCTCTGAACATGGAAATAATTTCGAGAATGAAATATTCCAGGAGCTATCCCATCACCTTGAGTTCACGCATGAGTTTCCATCATCATACTACTCCCAGTACAACAACCAGGTAGAAATTGTTAACAAAGTACTAAAAACAATGTTATAGCGCATGGTAAACAACCATAAAAATAATTAGCACCATATGGTGTTTTCAACCTTATGGGCATACCACACAACGGTTAAATCGTCAACAGGGTTCACACCTTCCTAGTTGGTATAGAGAGTGGAGGTCATGCTTCCCATTGAACGTGAAATCCCCAAATTACACGCAGCTATCGAACTCCTCACTGATACTCAGCCTCTAGAACAACGGTTGGTACAATTAGAGCTCATCGATGAAAGTTGATGAGAATCTCTCGACCATAATGAGGCTCACAAGAAAAGAGTAAAAGCATCATTTGGCCACGACCTCACCCCTTACTCATTTCCATAGGGGAGCTAGTCCTCCACTACGATGTTGCAAAAGAAGCCTTAGGACCCAGGAAGTTTGAAACATTATGGAAGGGTCCTTACATCATCAAACACTGCCTCCTCAAAGGAGCATAAATTTTGTCTGAGACTGACGGTACATGCCTAGCCAATCCCGTCAATGGGCTCTACCTCAAGAAATTTCACCCATAAAATGAATGTAACATAAATTTTTATGATGATCACAATCATCATGGACTTGTTCTAAGAACAATGCTCTTCTGTCATAAATGGATCATCTGCCCATATACTATTTTGGATTTTCTAATGGAGCCTCTCGATGGTCACAAAATTTACCAGCAGCCACCTGGGCCATATACTCTCCTGACCGGTCACCATTCCTCACCAATTGAGTATGTATCGGGTCAGCTACAAATAATCAAGAAAAATATGATGCAGTCACTGGGATGTTGAGAAATGCCTCCAACCAGGGCATTAGTCATCTACATGTGTTTCTTGACTCCCAGTTAGTGGTATCACAGTTAAACCAAGCCTTTCAAATATAGGATTCACACCTATTTAGGAAATACTTTCATGCACGACAGTTAGTCCACCACTTTGATCACATTACATTTACACATATACCAAGAGATCAAAATAAGGTAGTCGATCGCATAGCTAACCATATCCTAGACTGGAATGCAGCTTATACAAACCATCATCCATAAAAAATAAAAGCATAAGTATAAAATACATCATAAGTGCATGACATCCATTATAAGTTCATAACATCCATCATAAACATATAAAAACATATAAAAATACCCATAGACACATCATAAGGAGCCACCAAAAATACATATCGCATATATAAATAAAAAAATATGTGTCCCATTGTACGAAAACAAGTCACTAACTATCACGTTAGTCAAAAAATATATGTATCGTCAATGCATGGAATCATCCTCATAATGGGTGCTTTCCCTAAAAATACAAAATCTCTAAGGTTGAGCCCCACCTAGTAGGTCCTTTGGACCCACGTGAGCACCCGGTGTCAGCATAGGAGTAGCAACCACAACAACAAGTGCTTCTCTGCAAAAATTCAGGTAATGCACCATCTCCTAGGCCATCACCGTCTCCAACCATATGTCATCCATGTTATCGAATCCCCTGGTCGGAAAACCACGAGTTAGCCTCTCTAGCGGACTCCACGAATCTGCTAGATCCATAGCACGAGCATCTACCACCTCATCTAGGGCAGTAGTAGCCCCCAGTCAATCCTCAACATTAGCATCTTAAGCATTAGCTGTAAATACGTGAATATCAGTAGCGGCCATCAACTTCTCGATCGCGATCACTCGTGCCTCGACCACCTCAGCACGCACCAGGAGGGAAACATCCCCACCAGTAGATGCAACATTGCTACCCTCACCTGAGGGAATTCTGACACCAACCTGACCCACAAGTTGGGCCTGACCCACCCGAAGAGGATCCCTCCTCCTAGGTTGGTGACCTACTAAGCGAGCAATAGGATGCCCTGCTAACCCCACATCTGCAAAAAAAAAAAAAATTAGTGTCACCATCAAATACACACACACACACACACACACAGAGATATATATATATATATATATAGAAACCTCAAAATGCATAAAACATAAAAGGTCATACCTGTCAGACCCCATACATATCCTGGAGGGAGACCGATTTCTGGATCCCCCTGGAAGTCTATCCTTGAATATGGAAACTCGAGGAATAACTGTGGGTTTGACTTGAACCACGCCTCGACCGTCGCATCCCAGTAGAGGCCTTCCTCTCCTCCACCACCACGAGGCATCGCAGTTGTCCATCAATGCATTCAAGGATCCCTTAGAGAACCTAGGGGCATCACCACAAAGGGTGGTAACATCACAACCCACTCATACATAATACTGTAAAGGATGATAGCATAGGCAAAGGTCTTGGAAGCACCCCTCTGTGCTTTGGCCAGCTGAGTGACCATACCCTGATAGACATAATAGACCTAATAAAAAATGTGACCAACCTTGAGTCGGCGCAACACTGCAATCTGCGGACCAGACACTTGATGGTTTTTCTTCGACCTAGATAGGTGAACTAGCATCGCCAAAGCAACTCACTTAGCCAAATCCATGATAGAACTCACACGGATGCAACCTTGGGTGATAGGGCTAGGACCGCAATGCCTCTTCTCCTTAGCACAGTGATGGATGTTCACTCCCCAGGAGGGAGTGGATAATGAAGAGCCCTCCCCTGAGGCAAGAAACTCATCACAAAATAAATATCAGTCTCACGCTAGGTCACTACATCTCTACAACACAAGACCATAACACCTTTTCGCTTGTTCCTGCATTGGACCAGGTAGCACAGGAACCCATCCTGGGATCTCAGTATATTATTCTCCAGGAACTTCAGCAAACCATAGCGATCTAGTGTCTCTTGAGCATGGGGGTCTTGGGCCACTTTTGCATGGATATCAAGCCAGTGCTGATCTCGCCACAACATCTTGCCACTAAGGAAAACACCAAAAAGTTATTTTTTCGCCAAAAACCACCAAATTTTTTTAAATATTGGTTTCCCCACGCCTGTCAAAAGTCTTTGTGCATCGAATGCGCATCTGTACCAGACATAGGCATGCAGCACAATGCACTAAATCTTTGCCATCCATGGGGGTTCACGCAAAAGTAACCCTTTGTGTGGAGACTGCGCCAACTATCCTCGATCACGTGCACAGTCCTGCCTAAAAATGAGCATAAAATTCATACAAATCATTAGGGGAATTTAGAGGTCTATAATGGGCCTCCTAAGGAAATAATAAAATAATATCTAAACCAATAAAATAATATTTATGAATTTACAACTCACTTTTTGCACCAAAATCCATGTAACCATGGTTGAATTCAATTGAAAAGCTGTACCAAAATAAAATTAACAAAAAAAATGTATTGATGTGACTATAAATAAAAATTAGTTTTCCAATAAAAAGTCATTATCGTTGAACAACTAATGCATTTGTCCTTTGTAGTTAAATAACTTAAAATAAATTATAAATATAAATTCATAAATCCTTAGTTGTACAACATACCATTAATTAAAATTTATATTATTTAAATTATAAAATTAAATTATATAACAATATGTAATTAATATACTATATAATAATGAAATAATATAATAAAATAAATGTAATATATTATTTTATGTATTAATTTATATTACATATTGAATTACTTGATTTATAATATATATATATATATATATATATATATATATATATATATATATATATATATATATATATATATATATATATGAAAAGTGGTATGTAAAGACAATAAGATTGTAGATATATTCTTCTTAAAATATGAAATGACAATAATAATATTTTATTCAAAAGGTGTGAAATGGCATTTATTATTAGTAGTTTACTTTTTTACTTTAAAAGTACTTAGAGCACTACCATGGTTAACCATGATTTTTTATCCACTATTGAGAATGTAACAAGTAAGTACTTTTAACTCAAGCAATGCCACCTCAACCATTGGGGATGATGTCGCCCCAATGACTGTTCATAAAGTCAATTTTGATTTAAATTTTCCTTATGAGGCCTATTTTTGACCTCAAAATTCCCCTAATGTCACATTTGTACGGAGCAACCTCACATGAAAATGACATAAATAAAAATCAGGACATTTTAGCTCCTACCTGACACTGACAACATGAATCTTGGGTTCTCAGGATGACCACAATGACAAGAAAAGCTCGGGAAAGTAGCTCTGCTCTTACCTCAGACCCTCAAAAAGAAAAAATGATTTGAAAATGGGCTATATTTGCCTATATATCCTCCTTTTTCCATTTTCAAAAACCCAAAACTGGAGCTCAAAGTACCCAATCGCAAAACTGTGAGAAACACAATGATTAGTGCTTAATCATGTTCAATCCCGACCTCATAAATCCAAGTGTCATAAAAAGTAATTTTCAGGCCCAACACCCACCATACTTTAGTTCAAGTATGCCTTCTCTTATCACTTCAAAATTCAAGTTATTTAAAAAATATTTGTATGAAAAAGATGATTTTACTTGGGGTATTGGTTGCAGGTATTACAACCATGCCAAATCACCATATATCCTATCCAACAAAAGTACAAGAGAAGGTATCATCCTTCCCTTAGCATGATAGGCTTTCCTAAAATGATTTCATATCCTAACATCATTTCTTCAGAAGAATGAAACCATAGGTTCCATTCACCTGACCATATTTATCATCACCCCATATTGCACATGATAAACACCCTTGTAGGTCGATAGAGCCTCACCATCCATGGCATCCATCACTCATGTAGACCACATGCCAAAGTCTGGAGACATGTCCATAAACTTCAGCCTGGGAACCACTTCATGTTCGTACACACATCATCAAACATCAAGTCAAGTTTTACCCATTTCATGTTAAAACCCCTTTCCTCGGCTACTATTCTCTACAAAGTGGATCGAAAAAAACACATCGTCGCCTATCACATTTGACCTATCACACCCTCATATGCATAGCCCATCTGCGACATTTCATCCACCTGATCACCCTCACACCAAGACCAACCATTGGGGCCCTAAACCTCAACAAAACACACTCCCCACATCACCGTGCAAGGTTATTCATGTTAATGGGGCAACTGTCTCCGTGCTTGTACATCAAACCCAATTTCATATTATTTTGGGAAGTGTACATAGTTTTTGTTAGGAGAAGACTCCCACCAATCCATTTACATTTCTTACCTAGAATCATTCCCTAATCACCCTTAGTTGGAGCTGTGCATTACTTACCACACCCAACCATGACAATCATAGCAAGCATACACCCACTCTAGGTGTCCTATCGATCCCAAGGGCTTCCCCATCAATTTTTTTTATGGCTGCAGCCACTTGCATTTACAACTCCAACCTCGGGCCAATTAACCACCATCATCAGTTACATGGATTCTCTCGTCATCATGTCTTGTTACCCTATCACATTGTACCCTACTACATCAGAAACCTGGGTCCCTTGCATCAGTACTTGTTTTGATCGGTTTATACTTCCTTCTTATCGACTTCAACAACCACTTTGTGGGAAGGAGGTAGTACCTTGGATGAGTCCTCACCACAATAGGGGCATCCTTGGATGGCATAATGGGAATTAAAATTTCCCATTGATTTAATTGATCCTCTTGAAATTTGACATCGACATAAGTTTTCATGTCAAGGATGGTATCGTACTTCATAACCATTGCACTCTGTCAGAATTCGTCAAAGACCCGTATATCAGTAGGCATCTCTCTCAGCCATGCTTACACGGGAATTTCCCCAACAATCAAGGACCCATGCATCCATTGAGCACTCTCTCTAATGTGGCATGCATGTGGGTACCACATTCAACCTTTTTGTTAAAATAAAAAATGCCCCTAAGGGCATCAGCAACCGTCGTCATCAACTAGCAACATGTCACCAACTACAAAATGTGACACGAAAGAACTGCTATCTGTCATATTATCTTAACTATTCAAACATCACAAGCATGGTACATGCCCGCCTTGTAGAAATATTGCTAATCTGATCTCTTGCAGGTTTCCTACAAAGCATGGTGTCTTTTTTACTTAAGACAAGGGGTCTCCCAACTTAGTTCCAAAGCAAATGACTCTCTCTCTCTCTCTCTCTCTCTCTCTCTCAAAAGGGTCACATAGAAAATAAAACATAATGTATTTTGGCTTCCTAAACCTCATACATTAGGGGGAAACTCTTAACACTGGAAAATCATATAGACAAAGTGCATTAAAAATGTCAATCAGAAGGTACAAACAAAGATTTTCAGGGAATAAATACATTAGGAAAGGCTAAAAATTAAATTTTTCCTAAGGTTCAAATGATAATTCAAGGACAACGCACCATCATCAAAGGAGATTTGAGCACAACATGGTTCTTCCTTAGATAGTTGCGCGGTCCTGAAGATGGAAAAATGTCACCATTTAGGACCACTTGGCACACTTGGTTGAGATGATTCTCCACCTAATATTGTCAAGGACAACAAGATTTGAGCCACCTTGAGGAGTAAGTGCATCCCACAAAGGAATCCCCCCTCCACTCTTGAGTCATTATAAATCTTGGGACAAGAGGAGGAGAAATTCAAAAAATGTCTATATAAACCAACCTTTGGAAGAAGAAATGGAGAAACATTGTTATGCTGACTAAATTTATTCATAGAAATCCAGCTTGCAGAGTCTAGCAACAGAGGGATTGGAAGGACTCATATGTTGGCCAACCAACATCTCAGTCTAAGAGAGAGAGGTCCACCATTTGATCTTGATCTACCATCCTTTGAGAGTGGGAAGAGATGCTTGTAGGAACTCGAGGGAAGGATACCTTCTTGTTTTGGGTAACTGAGCCCCATATCTCAAAGGACCCTCTTCAAGTGTTTAGCATTGTATCTTTTTTACCACCAACACCTAATAAAGGGAAAATTCTCCACTTGTGTTATTAAGTTGTTTTCTCCATCGACATTTTTCATTTTTCATCTTGTATTTTGTTTTTTTCTTAGTGTTGTATGCTTAGTTTTCCCTCAAACTTAGTTTACATTGTGTCAAAGTTATCCCACTAACAATAGGAAATATTTTTTCTTTGTGACCTTGTGCAGGTAGCAGTCAAATTGCTAAAGAAGTGTATTTCGTACACCCTTGCGCCAAATACACTGCCACAATCTCCTTGAGATTGTTTTCAACTATTTTGTCACTTTGGCTCTGCAACTTACGAAACAACTCCTTGAAGTCCTCATCCTATGAATATGCCTCTCTATATGCATCATGGATGAATGACTCTATGTGCATCATATTTCCCAAATCTGTGATCTTTGATGTGGGTGGAATTGAAAGCATGTCAACTAACTTGTTTATGATTCCACTCTTGTAATTGATCACTAAATGCAATTATTGTAGAAACTCAATCGACTTGTAATTCCTAGTATGTTGTAGCTTACTCTATGCCTACATGTACCATAGTGGTTCGTGATATGTGTGGATTCTATCTCCTTTCCCTTTAGATAGTGTTTCCACTTCTTCACAAATTTCTCTAGGGAATAAAACTCCTTGTCATAGGTAAGGTAGTTAAGAACTGCCCCATGGAATAAGTCAGAATGGTAGCATACATTCCATCCTCCCTGCATCAAGACCGCTCCCATAGTATACCTACTTGCAGCTATGTCTATTTCAAAGGGCTACTACAAGTTTGGTAATTCCAAAACTGGTGCTTGAATGATCTTCTTCTTTAGCTCCTCAAAGGCCCTCTGTTGATCCTTTCCCCACTAGAAATTTTTACCACTTCTTGTCATGGCATGGAGTGGTGATGCTACCACTGATAATGAGGCTATTAATTTCCATAGGTATTGTTCCACTCCAACGAAACTCCTAACCACAAAAAAATTAGTAGCCACCAACCATTTCATGATGGCATCCATCTTGGTAGGATATATCTTTAGTTTTGCTCCACCTATCACATACCCCAGACACATTAAATACTACTGGGAAAACTCACACTTCTTGATATTTTCCATCAGTTTTTGCTACGTTAATGTATCCAACACTTGCGATAAATGTGAGATGTGCTCCTCCAAGGTACCATTGTATACCAATATATTATCCAAATGGAAAATAGCAAATGAATTTATAAAAGGGTGAAATATATCATTCATTAACCACATAAACATAGATGGTGCATTGCATAGGATGATTGGCATAACAAACCACTCATACAAAACTTACCTAGTTTCGAAGGTGGTCTTCCACGTATATTATTATCTGACTCGAACCTAGTGATATCCACACTTTAATTCCAACTTGGTGAAGTATTTTTCTTTCTATAATTGATCTAGTATATCATCTATTCTAGGAAAGAGGTACCTGCTATTTAGCTTAATTTTGTTCAACTCCCTATAATATATACACATTTAACAGATCCCATCCTTCTTTGGAACAATGCTGATGGGTGACCCACATGGTGATGTACTTATTCAAATGACACTATGTTATAGTAGATGTTGCATTTTTTTCTTCAAATCACTTGCTTCTATAATATGTTTCTTGTATGACCCATTGTTTGGCAATGGGGAGTTCGACAATAGTTGGATCTTGTGCTCCACTTCCCTCTTAGGTCGTAAAACCTTAAGCTCCTGGAACACTTCCTTATATGCCTATAGAAACTATTCTAGTTGTTGGTTTTATTTCTTAATACACTTCTCCAAGGATTGCTTTCATCTTACTAACTCTTCTATAGACCGGTTCTCTCTTAAAAATAGTAAAACAAATGCCTTGATATAACTAACCAGTTTCTTGGCTTAGTTGGCACTTACCAGCGAAATTTTTGACATGGCTTTATGCATGTTGATGTTGAATATTTTCATCCTTGATGAGATAGTATTGGTTGGCTATCCACATGAATATTTCATTCGACATGTATATGTAGATACTTCTAAATAACACTCCACATACATCAAGGGGAACTACATCCGGTTCTACTTCATTAATAAAATCAACACTAATAGAAAATCTAATTTTTCCTTTATTTCTCCATCCTTATTTACCCAACCCAATGGACATGGGATTGGTTTATCACGAACTTCCAATTCCAATTTTTTGACTAGATCTGCTGCAATCATACTATTTTGCAATCCTCAGTCAAATAGAGCATCAATATTGGTGTTTTTAACTTGTATCTTTACAGGAAGAACCTGGTATTTTCATTCTCTTATTTATTTTGAAGGCTACTTAGATTCACCTCCTTTTGAAATTATGTACATATGATATTCTCATCCACATCCTAGTTTATTTCAACCTGGTTGCTCAAATCAATAACAATGTGTTTGTTCTTCTTATTACCTTTCATTTTGTTCTTCGAGCTGAGTTCTAGGCTCAAATTACAATACTTCTTCTCAATATGACCATCAATGTTATAGTGGTTGTAGTGGTTACAGGATCTTTACACTAGTGTGTTATGGTTGTTGTATTTTTATATTTTCCCCCTTTCCACCTTTTTTTCCTCTCCTTAGAAGCATCTTGGTGCTCCTTTTGCTTTAATCTACTTGATTTCGCTAACTTCAAGCCTATGTTCTCCAGGTACTGAACCTGTACAATAGCCTCATCCATCAATTTGAGTTTGAATAACATCACTTGCTTTCACATATGGTTGTGCATATCCAAAATATACTGGATGAGTATATCTGGGTTCTTTGGGGATATACCCAACATCACGACTATATTTCTAAATTTTATGGTGTACTCCTATACACTCAGCCTATGCTTCTTCTTGAAGAAGTGCCACTAGATCCAATGGTACTTTACAGACTTGATAGGATAAATTTGTGAATTTATGAGGGTTTTTAAGTCTCCCACTTAGTCAGTGGAGGATCTCCCTCTATTCTCAAGTTCTTTGTCTAGGTTTCCCACTAGGTCAGGGCACGAACCTCTAATTTTATCCACGCAAATGAAATCTTCTCTTAGTACTCTATATGATGGAAATTGAAATAAACTTATAATTTCCCCAACTAGTGATTTACATTCAAAGTGTTGATCTCACCTTAGTATGACTTGATATCGAAAGTTGCTTCCATTTTGAACTGGGACTAACAATGGTTCACGAACCTCAAAATGGGTTGATCTTTTTCAGGTCCTTTCTTTGGCTTGTTATTTATTTCTTCTCGATGTCCTAATATCCCCTATGATTGGCCCTTTGAATCAATAACTTAATATTATTAGGTATGGTTTCCATGAGGAAATTCGTGTTACGATTTATATTTGCAAATTTTGATTTCAACTACAAAAACCTCTCTTGTGTAGAACCATGAGGGTTATTCATAGATTTTTTAGCCATAAATGGGGCTTTATGAATTTTGGATTAGACAGTACAGATAACCTACAAATACCCAAATATACCCAAATAAACCTACTATGATATTGATATTATTTGTAAACTACCATGGATGTTACACTAGACAAATTGTCACAAATCAAATAAAATTATACTTAAAAATATGAAATCTAAACTTTGAGGGTATGCTTCTCTTGAGATTAATGGATTTATAATTTTTTTTATTATTATTCATGCATGTATAAAATAGAGAACAATGTAAAATTTCAAAAACAACAATTAACAAAAGATATAACATGGGAAACCCTTTCGGGAGAAAACCCAGCAGGAAGGTGAGGCCGCTCTTCTGTCTTTCTCTAAATAGGAAATGGCTATGAGTACAAATAAGTAATTCCTATGGCCCATGGGATACTGTGTTACACAAATCCTCTTTGTGTTCTCTCTTTGTATCCCTCTCAACTACATTATTTTCTATGGAACAAATACACTCGAAAAGAATGGAACCCATTTTTCTCACAATAGCCTAGTTCACGTGGATAACCCCTTTTTCCATGAATAATGGGAGCTAACGTGGCATCCTCTCAAATTATGGTGGCCAAAATAATAAGTCCAACTTCTAAGTTGAATAAATTTTGCATAAATATTTTGATTAAGATTATTCTTACACCATTGGAAATGTATATGCATGTAGAATCAGAAAAAAATATGCTACACTAAATCATTAATTTTTTACCCCCAAAAAATTATGTTTGATACATCAAAATTCTCCCAAAAGGTTTCAGATCGCAATTTTTCAAGCTAAGTCCCACCAATAAATATGGTCTTGTGAGTTGATTCCTCCACCTTTTCCACTTCAAAAGCATAAATATTGATGAAAAAAATATAATGATTTAATGTGAATCAAAATATTTCATATTTAGATGAATACAAAAAAACACAAAAGGGTCATAGTTTACAAAACTATGAATTTTTCAACTTTCAAATTCCTTGTCATCTCGACCACTATCAGATCTGAATTTTTCTATATTATAATTCCATGCTAGCACACCATGTGGGCATGCCACATCATCCAAACATATTCTTCATTCCATGTCAATAGTGACACATGAACATGCCACATTGTTAGTCACACGTCACACTTTGGTTTATTTACAAGGCATGGGGTTTGTCTTACATGGATCCACATGTTACTAAAATGGTCTACCTTGCTGGCATCAAGATCTAGGAGTTTCTTTTTTGTATTCATTGTAGGCTTATATATATTTTTGAATTTCCAGATGCATCGTGAAAATTTTTCAACATGGTTTCTCTGCATTAGGCTCCATTACCGTGAGGTTTTTCCCATATGGATCCCATGACATCGATATTTTTTCCTTGCATGATATTTCGATAAAGTTATGAATATATGAATATCTATCTATTCAAAAAATCCTAAAATTTCAATTATGCACTTCAAAAAAACTTGGATTTCCACTCCGCTTTAATGATGAATTCTTGGATGTTCAATAATCTATATTCTTAGAAAACATGAACATCCACTCTATATCATGCCTTCACCCTTTAACTCATTTATTTGGTAGCCCTCAGTAATAATCCCCTTCTCTACCCATAAGACTAGGGACTAGGGTTAAAATATAATCCACAAATTCTAATACCTAAATTTCAAGAGTTCCAAGATTTGGATAGGTATTTTCAAGCCCACTTATAATCACTAAAACAAATTCCAATAGGGAAAATATGTGTAAAAAATATTATACAAACTATGAAAATACACATCATCTTGATTATGAATCCCAATAATTTCCATTCAGTAGGAATATTCTCAAATGAATTTAAGGGTAGACCAATGGCCAAATCTTCAATATTACTAAATAGGGTAAAATTCCTGTCTTTATTCAATTCTAACCACTCAATAATTCAAGCCTATACATGATTTTCAATAGAATTCCATCAATCCACAATTCTTACATGAAATTTATAACACATTTCATCATATGCTCTATGAAAAATCCTTCACCTGGGTTCTTCACTTAAAAATCAAGTCTTCTCTTACTTATCTGGAGCAGAACGAAATCCCATGGTTGAATCTCACTAGGATTTTTCCACAAACAATTAGCCATCATGGCTATCATGGGTTAACATCCCCTATCTCCTCAACCATAACATCATTCTTAACAAAGGCTTGTTACAACCACACATAAGGGATAGACAAGCCACTAACAACTTCTACAAGAATTGTACTCAAATCATTCATTTCATTAAGAAAATAGGCATCAAATATACATCACATGAGCATATATAGATTAAATAGGTAGGCATATAAATATACAACCATCAACATCATTCATGAAATTGAGCATATATACAAACATATGGATATTTCATTCAAGAAAGATAAATACACTTATTTAAGTTAGTTTTAGGATTTTCCTGAAACTGAAGAAGGGAGAGCTACTCTCCACTCAATTATAGGCTTAATTAAAGTACATATTTCTTATAGCTAGCCATCCCTAAGCCAAAGCTCGATACCACAAGAATTAGCCTCACTTAGTCATCAAAGGTCAAGCACATGGTGGAGATATTGAGGTAAATCTCTTTCATATATAGGAATCAAGCTAATGCCTTTCAATCCATTGAGTCAAGGCCAAAACACTAGTCACTGAATTTCCATACTTGGCTTGCATGATATTAGGGAGCCCTTCCCTTCTTAACAGTGCCTTGGTGCCTCCCCTTCCCAATGATTTTTGTGTATACTCGAAAAATTAACTCAAAAAAACACATTCCCTTTTCTTTTTAGCCCAAGTTGAAGAATTCAACTTTAATTTCTCAACCAAAATAGGGGATTCACAATCCCACATAGCTTATTGGTGTTCAAAAGGGTTTTTTCACACCTTCTACTTCGATTTTTTAGTCTCAAAGCCACTCATGTGTTTCTATATTTGTTTATAGTCCATAATTTGGATTGCATGGTTAATTTAGAAATTGACTGGGATAGTTTATATACCTCTCCCATCTCTTCTCATAATTGCGGGCAATTGGTAGTTAAGCTACAAATTTTTATTCTAGAGGATAGGAAAAATTGAGCATTGAATTCTAGGTAATATATTTTTGCTAACAATGGGTTCCCCAATTCCCCTCGTAGTTTTTTCTCTTGGCATTGAAATCCATGTAGGCTTTCCCCTTTCAACAATTGGCACTATTTTCATTAAAACAAAACATAATTACATTAGCAAAGTTAAGGCTAGAATTTCTTAGCAACTAGACATCACAATAATAATAATAATAATAATAGTTAAAAAATGGGGTTTATAATAGGATGTTACAATATTATTGAAAATTAACGTGATTTAATAGTTAGTACACAATGTTTATTTAAATGCACCATTGTTAGGGCACCGTACTATCTTTTAGTCACATTGGCAATTATAATGCACTACAAATGATAGAGAGAATTGCCAAGCCTGGGCATTATTAACAAAGATGGGTGGTGCAATAAATATTATGGGGACACCCCCATTAGTGCCTCCTATCTATAGATGCACGGGGGAGTGCACCAAAATTGTGCTTAATGTTAGCAATATCTAGGGCATTGCTAATATGCTATTATTTTGGTTTGAAAAATTATACATATAGAATGTAGATGAATATTCAATAGAAAACATGTAAATTACTATTAAAATTGTTATTTTTTTGCCAATTTCATTTATTTAATCATATATATGTAAAAAATAGATGAATTTTTAATGTGATTGACCAATATTTTTTTGAAAAAATGTCAAAAAAATAAACCATTTAAGAAATTTCGCCGCTAAAATTTTCCCAAGAGATCCACTTTAAACCTTAAAAGTTAAACCTTAAAAGTGAAAAAGATTAAGAAATTTAACTAGCAAGATAATGCACACTAATTCTTGCATAAATTAAAACACCAAATAAAAATTATAATTACGTTCTCTCTATGAGCTTGATAGTGCATACGTTGTTCATCGAAGCAAATCAGTGCCCTGCAATTTCGTCCTCCTACATCAAATCGTTTTTTACCACGTTGCAAGCGTTGATCAGACCACATCACGTCCCGTAAGTTCGAGTCTCCGCTTTGCCGGCTTGCATTCCAGGCACTGGCGTATCCGCTCGGGGCCTCTCCACCACGTCGCTCATGGTTCCGAGCACCCTCAACGTCTCTTCAGAGAATGGATCAACTGTTAACAACCACGCACAGCTTCCATGTCCATGGCCCCCATGGAACTACACCAGCTCCTAGACCTGACAAGGAGCATGAGCACTCGAATTTGTGTAGCATTTTACGAGTGCCTGCCTGGCCTGAACCTGCATCTTAAGCGCCACGATGTAGTCTGCAGTCTCTTCTAACAAAAATGGTGTGTCCAGCCGCTGGCTTCCTGGGACGAGCAACCTCAGGCTTTGCATACGGGAACCCACAGTGCGTTCTTTAGAAGCTGAGAGAAATTTCCTAAACATTTCAGAATAGTTCAACGGAATACTGTACTACCAGTTGACCAGTCACTAGGTGAAAATTCTAGTAAAATAAAATTTTATAACTTATTTTATGTATTTATTCTAAAATTTTCCCCATGGTGATGTGCTCTATACTAAACACCATGGTACGTGTATAAGTATCCATCACAGCATATACTCATACGTGTCTATGTTTTAATTCTTTTTAATCTGCATCATTGTACGTGGTAATGTTATTCACTAGTGTGAGATAATGTATAAGATGTACCAAAAAATAGTTTTTTTTTTTTTTTTTGAAAAAAGATATTTATTATGAAATATTTTAATCTAATATGGTATGAGCGGACGGGTTACACATTGTTATTGTTAAATTTTAGTGGAGTTTTAACGTGGTTTCATCTATTAATTGCATCGACAAGGAAAATTATAAAAAAATTGATATTTTTTAAAGCTATGTTGATATATTTCATTTGAGTGATAAGTAAGCACACCAATGCAAGGTGTTAAGCACAATAGTGTGCCAATATGGTATAAATACACATAAAATAATTGAAATGGAGATATATAACAATTTCGACCTATAAATATCCTAAAAAGCATAGTAAATTCTCCA
>JAXQQM020067314.1:0-23948 GCA_034641835.2 Pinus albicaulis | reverse complement strand
GTTCCTAGACAGATCAGAGGTTGATCTGGGCTAGAAGGTGATCTCTGCTTGGGGGTGAGTCCTGGGAGATAAAGAGGACTCTAAGGTTGGGAGGTTGGTCAATTGCAGTTTTGTGGTATGTCTGAAATGCTTGTTGATTTGAGTTAAAATGGTATGAATTGGCTACATGAAAAAATTTAATTGATGTATGATTGAATTAGTACTACATTTAACAGTACCATTCTTAAGGTATCCACCTTTCCAGTCCTGTTTAGTTGTAGATCAGAAATCCATGAAGTAGAACTACAGAAACTTTAAACCAAGTTTGGCTTAAATCTGAAGTACTTAATCTTCATAGATAAATAAATATTATTTTATCTCTTGCATATACAAATGGGATGGTTTTATGCTCTTGTATAGGCTAGAAATATTATAGCAGAAATGAGATCTATATGAACCATATCATAAATGAATAGAACCAGTTATAAAAAAAAAAAAAAACAAACTATACTCTATATGAGTCTTATAACAGATCTAAAGGTATAGACATTAGCTTTTAAAAAAAAATAAAAATCTCTTTGTGCTCCTTGAACATGGTAGTAGCATAACCAATTGCTTGACCTATACTCATTGTTATCTAGTCAACCACCATGGGCCACATATATAGCTATACTTCCAAAGGAAAATAGAAGTTGTTATCAAGGATCCTATAGCATGTAATTGAAATCTCATTACCTTCATAAGTAAACCTGCAACAAGAATGGTTATACTACTGATAGAAATAAGAAGGGGAGTATATTGCATGATGAACATCAGTTATAACCTTTGAAATAAATTCAACTTGAGATGAATCAACAATAGAATAATCGTAAATCTATATTTACACATATGTATATCAAACAGATTGTAATTAAGTTAAAAGTATAGATATATTCTGAGGTATCAAGTCAACCGTTCTTTGGGCTTGGATACCCTCGACAACAAACTATACACATATACCTATACATGCCGAGAGATATCACAAAAAAATGATATAAGTGATGATTTAATATGAAAATGACCTACGGACAAAACATAATAACTAAACCTACCTATGATATGTATACACGAATAAATCAACCTAACTGCATAGAAGTGCTATGAAAAAATGCCCCATGTTTTAGATTTAGTGGAGTACATGTAGGTATACATTAAATGACGCACAAGGTAGCATTGTAGAGTCATGGAAAAACAAACAAAATATACATGCCTCGAACGTATTCTAAATTTAATGTTTGACTAACAGGAATACATATAAACTAGGGAACGCCGGAAGGTTAAACCCCGGTAACGCCGAATAGAAGAATGATTTAAACTTCAAATCCAGGAATTTGAAAAAGGAAATTTGACAGTAAGATTAACCCACATTTGCATGGGGCAATTTTACTGTTCGCACCGAAGAGTTACCCTCGCTGGCCGAAACCCTGATGGCTGAAACGTATAGGTAAGCAACCAAAACAGGAAACCCATTTAAAGCAAATATTAGGCGAGAATATAACTACATAACTCGAACCAAGTTCCGGTGGGATATGGGCGATGTTGATAATTCTGGAAACACAAAAGTTAAATTAATAAAAAAAAAAAATTCTGGCGAGCCAATATTAACTTGGTCGCGGCATCTCCATGTGGTGTCGCATAAGCCAAAGATACACAATTACATCTTAGCTACGGGTCGACAACGCCACTCCTGCTGGGGGTTAACAACCATATAACTATTCTACGCCTGAGACATGGCGTTAAGCCTTCTCAACCTGCGTGTCATACTACACGCGAGGAAGGCGTGCCACTCTCAAAAAAATCGTAGAATAGAAAGCTTGAATATGTGGTTCAGTGAGATGGACGGCCGATATAACCAAATCAGTATCCTAACCTCAGCTGGAACATGAATACTTACCACAGCAAATATATATGGAAATGTCATGACATAGTAAATACCGACGCATATAACGACCCCAGCAATTCAGCAGAAGTATATCCATGGTAAACTAGAATAATTTTAACAGTTAACTGAGAGATCCAAATGAAAAAAAAAGAGGCCATACTGTAATAACCAATACCCAACTCGAGGAATCAGAAGAGCATTAGGGTTAGCACTATCGTTCAAGCGTTCAGTCATGGTTCACATACAAATGTAAACTCTGAAACCTGACAGCACTCCGTACCCCTGCAACTTCCGGCACAGGTCTCACTTCGAGCTGAGCAATGGAAACAAAGGGAGATAATCGAAAAGAATGATCCGGTGATTAGGTTGAATAGGTAGGAAATGAATACCTGAAACCCTAATTACTCTGCCCGATGACTTCAGACTGAGCCGACGCCGATTGATAGAAAAGAGTACCCAAAACCTGTCTACGAGTGCCGGAAGTGTAGGTAAATGTAGGCACGGGAGCAGAACCTTAATTTGAAAGCTACCTATTGTCAGAACAGGAGCCAACGATCACAGTACTTGAAGAGGCCGAACGAAGGAAACATCCACACGTCGAGTGTAGAGGACAATGCACGCCGTCGTTGTTACTCCCACTTGGGAGAGGGAGGCTGTTCCTGTAAAGAAAAAAAACAAATCAAGAAAATATCATGACCAGAATTACACGCAAACCTTTTCAAACCTCGCTTGGAGATAGACGGCTCCTACGAACCCCAACCTGCACGGTACTGAAAAAGCAAGAATCCGACGTGTTGGCGCCGGTCTCAATCAGAAAGAAGTGGGCAGGCGATAGGATGCGTGAGTACACGCAGGCGCGCCGGCTGTCACAACAGGATTTCGTCGTGGTTGCAATTGAGCGGCGGCGTGAGATACTATGAACCCTAACAAATGCAACGCAACATAAGTTATGAAATCATGTTAACAGAAATGGATTGTGGCCGATACGTATTAACCGAAACGAAAATGATAATAAAACAAAGCTTTTCAAATTATCAGCTGTGGACACGTATATAAAACCATACTTACGGCGGAGAGGAGGTCATATGACGAATTAATTGTATGGCTATTATATGTTTCCAAACCGTGAATGGTCAATCTATAAATATGACAATTAAATCCATAGGTATATATCATATGCGACCTCGAATACGTTAATAAGGGTGAAGATTTATGAGTATATATATATATATCATTATATATATATATATCTATATATATATAATTATATATACCTATCTATATGAACAAGTAGGCAAAAATGGTACGAAGTTAAATATCTTTAACTCATAGTAGATAGATAGATATATATCTAAGTCATGCATGAAAAAAAAATAAGAGAGTTAAGTAACTCTATTTCCTAATAAATACATATGAATTTCATATTGCTATACATTAGGGTTCTATGTGGTATGTAAATGATATATATATATCTCCAGTATAGGTTTGGAGAAGAACAAACAACAGTAGTGATGTACACAAGAGTAGGAGATGAAATAAAATGTTATGTACATGAGGGAAATGTATGTATAAGTGGACTCAAATGTTATTTAATTGGAATAATGATCTTATCATTTAGATCACTAAAACCTTCAAAGTGTACACAGAAATTCCCTAAATTAGAGGTGTGACATTTTTAATATTATTTGAGATAGTATAAATATAGCTAAATAATTTTTAGGTCCAATAGTTGTACATCATTTTAATTAATATGTATTAG
This sequence comes from Pinus albicaulis, assembly GCA_034641835.2. Classification (NCBI taxonomy): domain Eukaryota; kingdom Viridiplantae; phylum Streptophyta; class Pinopsida; order Pinales; family Pinaceae; genus Pinus; species Pinus albicaulis. Next base: position 20,289 of record JAXQQM020067314.1, on the reverse strand, counting down.
TGATCTCTTTATATATAATTTTGTTTCAAAGTTGTAGACTAATTTCTCATATGATGCATTATTAAGACTTTTGTTTTAGAGATATTTTAGAGTTTAACTAGTTGGTGTTTCATATGTAGAACTAGGTTATAATGGTAGCTATAGTAATCCTAATATGTCACTCAAATAAATATGAGATTATAGTAATCCCTAATGTGTCATTGGAGTAAATATATAATTATAATGATAGTTATTATAGTAATCGACTATATGTCCATTCAGTATTATCCATCACTTAAAGATAACAATTGTTTTTTATTTTGCTGCTAAAAAATGCATAATATTGTTCTCTTACTTGTATATGAAAACTAAACACTACTATTAATTTTTTATGGTAAGTTGTTATAATTTTTTTCAAAATTATTATATCTTTTTAATATTATATCACACATAAAAATAACTAAATATTTTTTTTATTATAATTTTACAATTAAAATTTTGTATTTCTCATTACTTATTAAATACTATTATATATTACTTATTAAATATTATTATATATTGTTTAGAGTTTTACAGTTAAAATTTTGTATTTCCCATTACCTATTAAGTATTATTAAAAAATATGAAATGAAATTATTTTACAAAATATTTTTCACTTATACAAAAAGAATAATTCTATATATTATTTTTACATATTAAATATTAACTTATATAAAATCAATAATTAATTCTATATATTATTTTAACATATTAAATATTAACATATATAAATCAATAATTATATATATTATTTTAACATCAAATAAATATTAACATATAAATGTAAATAAGTTTAAAGTTAAATAGATAGTATTTAAAAATATATTATTTTTATTTTTTATATCGAAGCATAGTAGATTAAGTAGTTAGATCGTGTTTTGTATTTTTTTAAATTTATTTAAAAGATTAAAATAAAATAATTATTAAAAAATAATAATTTGTATGTTAATATATAGGTTAAGTTAGATTGTGTTATGTATTTTTTTTAATTTATTTAAAATTATAAAATATTAATTATTATTGTATGTTAATATATAGATTGTAAATTTTAAGAATATATAATTTATATGAAAATTAAATTAATATAATAAAATGATAATTCTTTGATGGGGGTGGTTAAAATCTGTTTGAAATATCCAAAAATATTCATAGGTGGTATACTTTCGTTTGCAAGCTTAAGCTGAGGTTGATAAGTCTCAATAGTGTTGGTTGCGGGGGTAACTCGGTTTCCATCGGTGAGACTTCATCTTTAATAAAACATGACGTCTTTTTATTATTTAATAACAATAATAATAATAATTTGATATAATATATAAAAATAATAATAATAATAATAATAATTATTATTTAAATAATAATAAAATAAATAATTATTAAATTAATTTTAAAATATAAATATAAATATAATTTAAATATTTATTTAAAAATACAATATCTATAAATAATTATTGAATTTAATATATATATATATATATATATATATATATATATATATATATATATATTCTATTTAATATTATGGTATTGATATGGATAATATTGTTCTCACGGCTTTAAAAAAAATTATTAAAAATAAGTAATATTTATTTTAAAAATAATTTTAATTGACATAATACTCTAAAAATAAATTTCTTAAAAATGGAGTGAGTGTCAATTTAAATTTATTAAACTACATTTCCAAGTCCATGTGGCTTCAAGTTCGCGACTATTGGAAAGTAACACTTCATATCCCTAAAACACGAGCTAGCGATGTCTAGGGGGCTCCATCTACGCTCAACCTTCGGCCTATCTTTGATTCTCCTCCTTATTTTGTTCCTCGGCTTTTATGTGTTCTGACGGATGCCTTGGGTTACGGGTTACATCTTGTTTGCTCGGATGATCTAATTGGAACAAAACACGTAAGATTAATTGCGAGAAGCCCAGGAGAGAATAAATCGCTAGTTTTCGTACCGAAACCTGATACACATTAATGTCTAATAAGCGAGAGTTTAGGGTAGAGGTTAAATACATTGGGTATCTAATAAACGAGATGGATACACCACAGAATCTCTATGAAGGGTTTTAGCGAAATGGAGTGTATGAGGGTTTAGCGAAATGGAGTATATGAGGGTTTCGGGATGGGAGCTCATCATCCCTTATTCATGTTTGTTCAATCCCAAATGCGAGTGTGTTCTTCTTCTGCGTAGCAAGGAATGGAGATGGAATTATGTCAAGACATGGAAATGGAATTCATCCTCATCAATCACCCAATATCCCGATTTGAAATGACAAAGCAGCAAATAGGTCCGGACGAGAATTCATCCTCATCGATACTTTGCTCCATCTTCTCGGCCAGAATTCATCCTCATCGATACCCAATATCCCAATTTGACAACCATCCCAAACGCTCCAAACAACGAGTCCGGAAGCGAAATTCATCTTCGTCAAAATTATGTTTCATCGCTGCCACCTTTCCATATTTATCAATATCAGGTAATTTATTTTTATTTTTTATTTTTATAACTATAGTTTATTATTATTATTATTATTATCCAATTTTAAATTCATTGACAAACCAGCTACAAACTCCTCCAAACGCCCGGTGGGTTCTTATGTAGTGGAATGGAAATGGAGGTCATCTTCTTCACCCTCATGGAAGTGTGTCAAGAGATGGAAATGGAAGTCATCCCTGGTATCGATCTGATACGTGGATTGTTATAATTCTTCCCCTTTGCTATGATAATGAAAATAATATTAAAGAACTCGGTGGTATCCGGTTAGCTTTTCAATGCACTTCTTCTTTTACCAGTCAGTTTCCCTCCTAATTACGATACTTTGCCCCCATCGCATCCAATTTGATTGGTAATTCTTGCATTTCCAATATCCCCATTTTTTTCCCCTTTGGGAATACGTGATAAATCTAGTATAGCTTCGGGCCAAGAAAGCTGTCCACGATCAACTAAACTTCTATCCTAGTAGAGTAATTAATAATTTTTATTTTTTTTACAATTAACCATTAACCTGCAAACCTTCACATTACCGAACTAACATAATAACACCTTTATATGAAATACACATATTATAACTACGTGGTTATACGAACTATAGAATTAAATTACCCCAAACTAAATCTCAGAGCACAATTCAATTCTAATTATGCTACGGTATAACTCTTGATATGGTATTAATCTACAACAATGAGTACACTTGGGCTTTATTGACATTAGCTAAATTGCTATTAAATATTTTAACCACCATGTGTATTGCTTTACCACTCGGTACACTGAGATTGCATGTTATCCATCGGGCGAGGCTTATCAGTTTATTCACCGTATTCGGTCATAAATTCCATGTCACATTTGGAGTTAATTGTCCTGCCAAATGGCTTCATTCTTGCCTGGCTGGGTACAGATGTCGCCCGTCAGTTAATTGGCGGTACCAGGGGTAGAGTTCGAGAGCCAGCAAGCAAATCACGCCTCGATCTCCGCAGAGATTGCGAGGGAAGATCATCGACTTGGGTTTCGTCCACCGCCCTGTCTCACAAGCTCGGAAACTCTTTCATGGTGCGCTGCCCACCACTGTTCCTTCCAGCCTACATGGCTAGTCACCTTGATTTGGAGGTAAACGCTACTATGAATACTTCAGTTTAACGACCAGTGAGGTGTTATAAATGATCCTACAGGTTTTCGGGCATCCACTAAAATCTTTTTGGTTCGTCCCTGTGCAAAGGTGTTCTACGAGCAGATTTGCCTATGTATGGCAGGGTGCCGGTGGAGGATGGCTATGCAGTTCGTTACCTGGCACTCTAGAAATAATCTGCCTTAACTCAACAGGTATAACCGGCTTCGGCCTCCTCTTCTTCTCTTATTTTAAACAAATAAATCAAGGATCCGCCTTTAAACCCTATATGATCTTGTGTTCTTTTCTTTGGACAGGCTACGCGAGGTTTAAAACTCTTTTCAGGTACGTAATCCGAATATCAACCCTTCAGCTTCTTATGAATTACACTTGTCCATTTTAGCTTTCCAGCACTAAATATTTTGGAAAATTCCTAGCAAGTTTTTCGTTTGTGTTTCTGCAGGTAAGATGGCCGGTTAAGCCTTTCTTCCACTGAGTGGGTTCTATAGTTTTAGTCCAGTAGATGAAATGACCGGTTCCCAATTTACACAGGTACTTCGGCGCTCATGATTGCTCAAAGTCATGGCGTATATTTTCAGCTACTGTAATAGTCGGGTTACGGCTTTTCCAGCCTAGGTTTTCTTTTGTTTCGCTTCAGGAAAAAGAGAGATAGTTATTTTTCAGAGGGTTTAGTCTAGACCTTATTCTATGTGAACATGTTATTATTTTGCAATACGCACAATGTATTATTATTTTAACTTCCAGCAATCATGGCCAAACCCTTTGACTACCCTGTATTAATCTAGTCCATACGGTTCTAAGTAAACTCAATGCATCTTATAATACAATAAATTCTTAGTTATGTGTCGCTCGGGGTTCTGGTTTGTAAATCCTTTGGAAATATTTATACTGCATGTGATGATAAGAAATAACACTGCTTCCATCGTCCGCAAATACTTCCTAAGTTTTATTTCTTAAGTATGGTTATGCTTCTTATTACAGTTCTTTACCTATTGAGTAATACAGTGCACAACCATGACTTTAACAGGTCGAGTGTATTTAATGAAACGGCGTAAGTTTGTGCATGCATCTGAAAGAAAGTTTTCTTGTTTAATATCGACAATATTTCTATATCAAATGTATTTGTAACGCAACATACGTTTGGTGTTCTATGATATCTTGTATCTGTTCATAAGTTAAGACTTCAGTTTTATTATTTAGATTACTTAACCCTATGTGGCACCGGCCGCCGTAAACAAGGCCGTGTATAGTCTCAGGAATAAGAACAGGAGCGAGTAGGGTTTCTATTCCCAACTCTACTCTACAAGTTCAGTGCTATAGCATACACCTGTCAAGATGTGATTTAAATACTGTTTAGATAGCATGTGTATTCCTGTTCTTCTTCTTTTTCTATCGCAAACATGATAATTAACTACAGGTTCATTCTTCTTGTTTATACGACGTAAATGATTACTGGTGTTTCTGTGTGCCTGTTCTTTTTTTTTTCTAACCGTTGCTTAATAATGTAGAATAAAACCCCATGATAACCCTGGTATATTCTTGCTTTACTGTTATTCTGCTAACTTTCTTTTAAGCGCTTCATATACAAATATAAAGATTAACTGCTACAGAGTTTTCATATTTCCAGAGTTAGCTATTATTCCCGCCCATAGGTCTGAGGGATATTTTCACGAATAGTTATCGAACACTTAACCATTACTGTACTCAACTACATCACATTTAAATAGTGTAAACAGATATTTACTGTAATCATCTTCATCACATTTTAGTAATGTAAACAAATATATATATACTGTAATCATCTACTTCACATTTTAGTAGAGTAAATAGATAAACGATGATTACCGTATTATAACTTTGAACAAATTCTAAAGTACTTATCTGGTAGGACACGAATACTCTCAAACTGTGGTCCTCCCAACCATCAAGGGAGGCAATGACGTCCTCTGCTTGCCCCCTAGCTCTAGAATTTAGTCGGCACTACGGGAACAGTGGAATCCTGTTGTGACCTCTGGACGGCCAATCCAGCCACAGACAGATAATCTGGATACAAGGTTGCAGAAGCTTTTCTCAACTGTCCTTTTTCCACAGCTCTAGAGAATACTTCACCTTACTCTTTCCAGAGAGAAAACACAGAACCCCTAACCCTCCCCTGGGATTTCCTTTTATCCCTGGAGGTTAGGTAACTGTCCTCTAACTGTTCCCAAGTAACCAACTTCTATTCTTAGACACTTTACCAACAGTTTAAGAGATTCATTTCCTTTTACCAACTCAGTAACAAAAATAGTGTTTCTTTTACAAAATAAAATAAACATATATTAAAATAAATAAATTGTCTTTTAACTAAATTCATGCTAATTAGCTCTAAATGAGGCTGTCACATCTTCCTCCCCTGGAAGTAACACCGTCCTCGGTGTTTCAGTCCAAGTCTACAAAGAGCTCTGGGTATGCTTCCCGTACAAACTTTTCATCTTCCCAGGTAGCTTCGTCAGGTCCAAAGTGCTTCCATTGCACTTTCACCTGGGTAAATATTCTTTTTCGGAGTTCAATTTCCCTACGATCAAGTATGCGTAGCGGCTCTACCAGAAATTCTCCATCCGGTTCTACCTGAAAAGTAGCAACAGGATTATCAATTAATAATTTCAGATTTGTTTCAAACTTCAGCTAGGATTTTATTTCCTTTCTTCCTTCCTACCTGAATGTTTTGCCATTGAATTACATGTTTTTCATCATGCACATATCGCTTTAACAAAGATACATGGAATACATTGTGCACTTTAATGTGACTAGGCAAAGCCAGTCTATAGGCTACTGGTCCCACCCTTTCCAGAATTTGGAAGGGTCCGCAGTAACGAGGAGCTAACTTGGCGCAAGAAGTCCACCTTAAGGTACTTCTTTTAGGCTTAATCCTGACATACACGTGGTCACCTACTCCGAATTTGCGATAAGACTTCTTCTTATCTGCAAAGACCTTCTGTCGGTCCTGGGCGGCCTTCAAATTTTGCCTTATTCTTTTTACCTCGGCTTCTAGCTCAGCCAACATTTCTGGTCCCAACATTAATTTCGTCTCCGGACTGCTCCAGTTAATTGGTGTACGACATTTTCGCCCATATAACGCTTCAAAGGGGCTCATTTTTAGAGACTCCTGGTATCCGTTATTATATGCAAACTCCACTAGGTGCAGGTAATCTTCCCATTTAGTTGGCTGCCGCATTACATACATGCGCAGCATATCCTCCAAAACTTGGTTTACCCGTTCCGTCTGCCCATCAGTTTGAGGGTGATAGGCAGTACTGAAGTGTATTTGAGTACCCAAACCCGAAAACATGGTTTTCCAAAATGCGAAGGTAAACTTAACATCCCGATCTGAAATCACAGTCTTAGGTATACCATGCAACCTAAAGATTTCCCTCATAAATATGTCTACAATCTGCACGGTTTTGTAAGTGGACTGCACAGGTATGAAGTGGGAAGATTTACTTAATCTGTCCACCACTACCATGATTGAATCATTTTGCTTCCTTGTTCGAGGTAAGCCTGTGATGAAATCTAAAGAGATCACTTCCCATTTCCATTCACGAATGGGTATGGGCTGTAGTAGTCCTGCTGGGTGCCGATGCTCCACTTTAACCTGCTGGCAGTCTAAACACTTACTCAGATATTCTGCAATTTCTCTGCGCATACCGGGCCAATAATATATCTTTCTAATTTCCGAAAGCATCTTTTGATAACCAGGATGACCAGTGTAGTTGCTGCGATGGTACTCGTCCAGGATTAACCCCTTGAGACTTGCACGATTAGGAACATAGATCCTTCCACGAAACATTAACATTTGTTCCTCATTACTTCCATACTTGGATGGCTTTCCTTGCTTCTGATATTCTTCCATCTGTCGCCACAAAAACTGATATTCTGGTTCCTTCTGGGCCTCTTCCCTTATTTGTTCTGATAGCTAGCTTACAGGTTGGCTTTAATATATTGCATAGATCCCATGCAATTTCCTACTCAAGGCATCTGCAACTCGGTTTTCTTTCCCTTTGACATGTTGTATGTCCATGTCAAATTCACTCAAAAAGGTGTTCCACCTTGCTTGCCTAGAGTTTAAATCTACCTGCTTGAAGTAGTTAGTTAAACTGCTGTGGTCTGTTTTGAGTATGAACCTTTTTCCCAGTAGGTAATGCCTCCACACTCGGAGAGCATGCACTACTGCGGTGAGTTCTATATCATAGGCAGAGTACTTTTGTTCATGCTCTCTCAATTTACTGGACTCATAGGCTATTACCTTGCCTTCCTGCGTTAACGCTGCGCCCACTCCCTCCTTGCTGGCATCAGTACACACCATATAATCTTTGCTGGGGTCAGCAACTTTCAGCACTGGTGCTGTGGTTAAGAGTTTTTTCAGCTTCTCAAAGCTGTTCTGACATTCATTCGTCCATTTGAAAGATCTGCCTTTCTTTTGTAAGGATGTAATAGGATAGGAAATCTTAGAAAACCCTTCGATGAACCGCCTGTAGTATCCTGTCAGACCCATGAATGATCTGATATCTGCCACATTCTATGGTACTCGCCATTCCATGATGGTTTTAATCTTTTCGGGGTCCACTGCTATTCCTTCAGCTGTCACCACATGACCCAAATACTGGATTTCTGATTTGAAGAAATCGCACTTGCTGAATTTAGCATACAACTGATGCTTCCTTAGTATCTCTAACACTATCCTCAGATGCTCCTTATGCTCTTCCTCGCTCTTGGAGTAGATCAGGATGTCGTCTATGAAGACCAATACAAAGCGATCTAAAAACTGATGAAAAATGCCATTCATCAACCTCATAAAGGTTGCTGGCGCATTTGTCAACCTGAATGGTAATACTACAAACTCATAATGTCCATATCTGGTGCGGAATGCTGTCTTGCAAACATCCTCATCCTTGATTCGAATCTGGTGATATCCAGACCGCAAATCTATTTTAGAGAACACTTTAGCACCTCTCACCTGATCGAATAAATCATCGATTCTGGGTAGAGGATATCTATTCTTAACTGTCAGCTTGTTGAGTTGTCGGTAGTCCATACACATGCGTAAGGTTCCATCCTTCTTTTTAACAAAGAGGACGGGTGCTCCCCAAGGTGAAACGCTTGGGCGAATATATCCTTTATCTAACAATTCCTGCAACTGCCTCTTTAACTCTGTTAATTCTGGTATACTCATTCTGTAAGGTTCTCTTGACACAGGAGAGGCTCCGGGTAATAGTTCAATAGTGAAATCAATATCTCTTTTAGGTGGCAATCCTGGAATTTTTTCTGGAAACACATCTAGGAATTCCTGTACCACAGGAATGTCTTTTATATCTGCTGCTTTTTTGTTAGATTCAGTATACCCTACTTGAATTGCGTACAACTGACACCCCTTTCAGATACACTTTCTCATCTGAGATGCTGTTATGGGGCGTAATTGCACAGGCTTTTTAATTCCTTTAATTTCCTTATGTGTACCATCCTGTGCTCTATAATAAATTGTCTTCTCCTTACAGTCTACTAAGGTCCAGTGTTTCTCCAACCAGTCCATTCCTAGTAATACATCATACGATCCCAATGGTAAAATATTTAAGTCTACCTGCAGCTGCTGTTTTGCAACTTCCAAAGTGCAATTTGCAATTTTCGCAGTCACTTTGCATTTAGCTCCGGTGGCTAGTTGAACTGGCCAGGGGTTTTTAAATTTCTGTTCTTTTAGATTGCACAATTCCACTAGTTTAGGACTTACATAACTTAAACTAGCTCCAGGATCTATTAAAATCAAGACAGGTTTAGATAACATAGTACCTTCCAGTTCAATCATTGTGGGCTGGAAATCAGCCTGTCGATCCTCCAAGGCTGCGTTTATACATGGTATGTTTCACCCCACGTCCCCCACTGTCAATGCCTCCTGCAAGTTTGCCACATTTTCATTCCTTTTACGTTGTGGATAGTTCTTGTAATAGTGTGCTTCCCCACAGCCCCAACACTGTAAGGGGGGTTTCGACTTCTGTCCTTGCTCTGGTTTGCTTGATGCTTCTGTGGGTTTTTCTTCAGCTGGCCACTTGATCCTTTGATGGTTTCTGTTAAACTGTTTGTTGCCAGCGTTCCGTCCTATCCCTTTAAAGTGGCTGCTTTTGCTGCTTTTAAAAGTAGATGAATTCTTTTGATTTTTCTTGGGCTGCCAACCTTTTCCACCATCCCCCTTGATATTATACTACTAGTAACACATGCATGCTTTCCAGACCGCTTCATCCATCGTTTGGGGGTTAACAAACTCTATTCTTTCCCTCATAGGGGCAGGCAGACTACTCAGAAATCTCTGTACCTTGGCCTTTTCTTCTCTGAGGTAAGGTACATAGCGTAGCAGGGACGTAAATTTCGTAACATACTCATCCATGGTCATTTGGCCCAGCCTAAGATCATGGAATTCTTTGGCTTTATCATCGTAAAATCTCTCTGTCAGATATTTATCTTTGAAGTACTGCTGGAACAATTCCCATGTAATTTCTCGCTCATCAATGCTGCAAACATTCTTTACCTCCTCCCACCACAGGGTGGCTTTCTCTCGCAGCTGGTATATAGCCAGCCTAGCCTTCAGATTGCTGCTGTACTCATATACCTGAAAATATTTATTGATGTTAATCAACCATGCTTCAGCTGCCTCTTCTGCCTCTCCATCAAACATCGGTGGCTTGATCTTACGAAACTCCCCCTGCAGTTCATTTATCTGCCTCTTATGATCCTGCTGATCAGACGAATTTCCCGATTCTGCCTCGTTATAATTGTGGTTTTTGCTCTTGTGAGAGAAACTCTTTTCTGTCTTTCCGGTGGTGTTGTTTCTAGTTTGCTGGTCTTCTGATTCGGTTGATAATTCTCTTTCTGCACTAGGCTGTCGTGTTTCCTAATTCTGTTTATCAGATATGCTCTTCAGGATACCTTCCTGGTCTAGCAGTAACCTTTCATTGTCCTTTCGGACTCTAATCATCTCCTCTTGTAACTGCTGTATTTTATTTAACAGAGAGGCAGTTTGCTGCTGCTGTTCTTCCAACATCTTACTTGTCTTTTGGTGCTATTCCACAGTTAGTTGAACCCACATTTCCGGGTTCATAACTGTTGGGCCTTGAGTCTCGTTCGGTTGTGACTGAGATGCCATGCCTTCCCTCAAGTCTTTTATCTCTTCTCAGTGCACTAATACACACAGAGCTTTGTTAGTAGACCCTTAGGTTGCCAGTGTAGTAACCGGCTCTGATACCACTTGTCACAATCATCTAAAACTTCTATCCTAATAAAAGTAATTAATGATTTTTTTTTTATTAACAATTAACCATTATTACACAACCTTCCCATTACAGAACTAACATAATACAACCTTCTATATGAGATACACATATTATAAATACGTGGCTTATAAACTATAGACATAAATTACTCCAAACTAAATCTCCAACGCACAGATCTATTCTCATTATGCTACGGTATAACTCTCGATATGGAACTAATCTACCACAATGAGTACACTTGGGGTTTATTGACATTGACGTAAATGCTATTAAATATTTTAACCACCATGTGTATTGCTTTACCGCTCGGTACACTGATATTGCATGTTATCCATCGGGCGAGGCTTATCAGTTTATTCACCGTATCCGGTCATAAATTCCATGTCACATTTGGAGTTAATTGTCCCGCCAAATGGCTTCATTCTTGTCTGGCTGGGTACAGATGTCACCCGTCAGTTAATTGGCGGTACCAGGGGTAGAGTTCGAGAGCCAGCAAGCAAATCACGCCTTGATCTCCGCAGAGTTTGCGAGGGAAGATCATCGACTTGGGTTTCGTCCACCACCCTGTCTCACAAGCTCGAAGACACTTTCATGGTGCGCTGCCCGCCACTGTTCCTTCCAACCTGCATGGCTAGTCACCTTGATTTGGGGGTAAACGCTACTATGAATACTTCAGTTTAACGACCAGTGAGGTGTTATAAATGATCCTACAGGTTTTCGAGCATCCACTAAAATCTTTTTGGTTCGTCCCTGTGCAAAGGTGTTCTACGAACAGGTTTGCCTATGTATGGTAGGGTGCCGGTGGAGGATGGCTATGCAGTTCGTTACCTGGCTCTCTAGAAAGAATCCGCCTTAACTCAACAGGTATAACCGGCTTCGACCTCCTCTTCTTCTCCTATTCTAAACAAATAAATCGAGAATCCACCTTTAAACCCTATATGATCTGGTGTTCTTTTCTTTGGACAGGCTATGCGAGGTTTAAAACTCTTTTCAGGTACGTAATCCGAATATCAACCCTTCAGCTTCTTATGAATTACACTTGTCCATTTTATCTTTCCAGCACTAAATCTTTTGGAAAATTCCTAGCAAGTTTTTCGTTTGTGTTTCTGCAGGTATGATGACCGGTTTAGCCTTTCTTCCTCTGTGCAGGTTCTATCATTTTAGTTCAACAGATAAAATGACCGTTTCCCCATTTACACAGGTACTTCGGTGCTCATGATCGCTCAGAGTCATGGCGTATGTTTTCAGCTACTGTACTAGTTGGGTTACGACTTTTTCTAGCCTAGGTTTTCTTATGTTTCGCTTCAGAAAAAGAGAGACTGTATATTCTTTAGAGGGTTTAGTCTAGACCTTATTCCATGTGAACAAGTTATATTTTGCAATACGCACAATGTATTATTATTTTAACTTCCAGCCATCATGGCCAGACCCTTTGACTGCCCTGTTTTAATCTAGTCCCTAAAGTTCTAACTAACTCGATGCAGCTCATAATACAATAAATTCTCATTTATGTGTCGCTCGGGGTTCTGGTTCGAAATTCCTTTGGGTAATGTTTATACTGCGTGCGACGGTGAGCAATGGCACTACTCCATTGCCCACAAATACTTCCTGTATTTTATTTCTTAAGTATGTCTATGCTTCTTAATGCAATTCTTTTCCTATAGAGTAATACAGTGCACGGCCAGGATTGTAACAGGTTGAGTGTCTTTCATGATAAGGTGTAAGTTTGTGCATGCATCTGAAAGAAAGTTTTCCTGTTTATATCAACAGTATTTTCTTGTATCTGCTCATAAGTTAAGACTTCAGTTTTATTATTTAGATTACCTAACCCTATGTGGCACCGGCCATCGTAACCAAGGCCGTGTATAGTCTTAGGGATAAGAACAGGAGCGAGTAGGGTTTCTATTCCCAACTCCGCTCTACAAGTTCAGCGCTATAGCATGCACCTGTCAAGATGTGAATAAATATTGTTTAAATAGCACATGTATTCCTGTTCTTCTTCTATTTCTATCGCAAACATGATGAATAACTACAGGTTCATTCTTCTTGTTTATACAGCGTATATGATTACTACTGTTTATGTGGGCCTGTTCTTTTTTAACTGTAGCTTAATAACGTAGAATAAAACCCCATGTTAACCCTAGTATATTCTGGCTTTACTATTATTCTTCTAACTTTCTTTTAAGCGCTTCATATACAAATATAAAGATTATCTGCTACAGAGTTTTCATATTTCCAGAGTTAGCTATTATTCCCGGCCATGGGTCTGAGGGTAAACAGTGTAAACAGATATTTACTGTAATCATCTTCATCACATTTTAGTAATGTATACAAATATATATATATAAATATAATGTAATCATCTACTTCACATTTTGGTAGAGTAAACAGATAAACGGTGATTCCCGTATAATAACTTGAACAAATTCTAAAGTACTTATCTGGTAGGACAATAATACTCTCCAATTGTGGTCCTCCCAACCATCAAGGGAGGCAATGTCGTCCTCCGCTTTCCCCCTAGCTCTAGAATTCAGTCGGCACTACGGGAACAGTAGAAATCCTGTTGTGACCTCTGGACGGCCAATCCAGCCACAGACAGATAATCTGAATACAAGGTTGCAGAAGCTTTTCTCAACTGTCCATTTCCACAGCTCTAGAGAATGCTTCACCTTCTTCTTTCCAGAGAAAAAACACAGAACCCCTAACCCTTCCTTGGGATTTCCTTTTATCCCTGGAGGTTAGGTAACCTTCCTCTAACTGTTCCCAAGTAACCAACTTCTATTCTTAGACACTTTACCAATATTTTAAGAGATTCATTTCCTTTTACCAACTCAGTAATAAAAATAGTGTTTCTTGTTGAGTTTCTTTTACAAAATAAAATAAACATATATTAAAATAAATAAATTGTCTTTTAACTAAATTCAAACTAATGAGCTCTAAATGAGGCTGTCACATAAACTCGCAATAGAAGGCTGAATATTGTGAAAGAGAAGCGGTCAAACTCTGTGACCCGTCCAAAAAAACCTGTCAATCGAGTTCGAAACCCTGAGAAAATTTTACATTCCACAATCGAGAATAAGGTGCGTACTTAAGTCTTTAGTCATCCCTGCATTAATTTCAGTTTTAGTAGCCCTTTCATACTCCACATTCCTTTACAACATAAGCGAATAGGTTATTAATGCAAGCTGTTCTTTATTTATGTAGAGAGATAACTCCGGCAAGATTTTTGGCACACTATTCCAGAAGAAGCTTCAGTATAGTGATGTAGGCATTTTACGAAGAATGGTGATTCCCAAGGTGTGCACCTCTTTATACATTTTGGAATATGGGTAGATATGGTAGTATTTTTATTAGTAAAGTTTGACTCAATCATTTTTGGAGTATGAGAATATTTTGACTATTAACAAATTTTGGAATATAAGAATATTTTTATATCATTGGAAGTTCAATCTGCATATATATGAAACTGCTTTGAATCTCTTATTTTTATTATGATGCTCAGAAAGACGCAGAGGATCATCTTCCGTCGTTGGATATAATGAGACCTAGTCTTGTAATGGAATTTGAGGACATGAAGTTGAGGACATGGCGTTGCCTTATATGTGGCGCTTAAGATACATGTATCTCTTCTTAGTGATAATTTTCATATGTTGCACCCCATTTTATATATTCCTTTATATTTATATGTTTCTTTAGGTTTTTTCTTTATTTTAAATGGAATATAAAATAAGAAATATCATGGCTAGAATCTTTGGAGCTTTAACAAGCCGAATGTACGTATTCGAAAATACATGTAAGTTATATCACTCCATTTAAATGTAATAATATATTAGCAGTTTTGATTATTTTTTTATTTTCTTGTTAAAATATATAAGTTGACATTTTATTTAAATCTAATAATATATAAATTAAATATTATTTTTGGGATTTAATTGTATTAAAATAAGCTATTCATCTATAACTATTTTTATGAGAAAGTTTAATCAAATCTTTTTCATTTTTAATTATTTTTTTCTCATGTAAATTTTCACTTTGTTTAAATGTAATAATATATAGACTTTTTACTTATGTTCTGATCATTTCTTTCTCATGCTTATGACAGCTGAGTTTGTTAACGGACATGGGATTACTGTGGGAGATTCTATGTCCCTGTTGAAAGATGAAATGGGGAGATTGGTATATTTTTAAATAAATTTTGTTTTGCTTTTATTTAATTTAAATATTTATGATTATGGTGTCTATAATTAAATGTCTGTTTTTTTTGTATTATTACAATTTAATTTATGTAATTAGGTTATTAAAATTAAGAAAGTGAATTAATATGTTTTTTTCAATTTTATTTTCAAAATAGCTTTTGTTTGGTATGCTGATATAACTTTTTTTTAAACAGTTTATTAAAGGCAAGAAAAAGGAAGAGGCAAATATTTTTCAAAATCATATTGAAAGCAACGAAGAAGATGATGCAAATCATTCTGCAAATCATATTGAAGGCAAGAATGAAGACTACGCAAATCATTCTCAAAATCATATTGAAAGCCAGAATGATGCAAATCATTCTCCAAATCATATTGAAGGCAAGAATGAAGACCACGCAAATCATTCTCAAAATCATATTGAAGGCAAGAATGAAGACTACACAAATCATTCTCAAGAATAACATAAATATAGTTGATATAGATGATATAGCTATAGATATAGATGACATAAATATAATCAATGCTATTTGTGAGTTGTAGATCTACACGGGGTATCAGTGTTTGTAATATATTTAAATATGATGGATATTTTATAATGTGGATTTTTTCTATTTTTCTTAGCATTAATAAAAATAATGATGGTTTTTATTATAATATTATATGTTGTAATTGAATGCTATTTTTTTTATTACCTATGAGGAGTGTTAATCAAAAGGTTTTAAATATGATGAGGATTTTATAATGTGGCATTTTTCTATTTTTCTTAGCATTAATAAATATAATGATGATTTTTTTATAATATAATATGTTGTAATTGAATGCTATTTTTTTTACTAGCTATGAGGAGTGTTAATCATAGAGCTATGAGTAGTGTTAGTCATAATAATGGTGATTATCTTTATATTAACTTTTGAGACTAAGAATAGTCTTAATGTATTTTATATTAGATTTCAGTTTAGATAAATTAGTTAAAAAAAGAGATACTAGGTACAATGTTTTCAATGATATAGATTTTTCTTCAACAATTTAGTTGATTTTAAAACTTAAATATCTTTTCAACAATTTTTAATATTATTTGAGATGGTATAAATATAGCTAAATAATTTTTAGGTCCAATAGTTGTACATCATTTTAATTGAATATGTATTATTAATCTCTTTACATATAATGTTGTTTCAAAGTTGTAGACTAATTTCTCATATGATGCATTATTAAGACTTTAGTTTCAGAGATGTTTAAACTTTAACAAGTTGGTGTTTCATATGTAGAACTATGGAGGTTATGATGGTAGCTATAGTAATCCCTAATATGTCACTCAAGTAAATATATAATTATAATGATAGTTATTATAGTGATCAACTATATGTCCATTCAATATTATCCATCATCTAAAGATAACAATTGACTTTTTTATTTTGCTACTAAAAAATGCATAATGTTAATTCTACTTGTATATAAAAAACTAAACACGTTATTAATTTTTATTGTAAATTGTTATAATTTTTTCGAAATTATTATATCTTTTTAATAAAAAATTTTATTTCACACATAAGAATAACTAAATATTTTTTTATTATAATTTTACAATTAAAATTTTGTATTTCCCATTACTTATTAAATACTATTATATAGTACTTATTAAATATTATTATATATTGTTTAGATTCTATTATTATATATTGTTTAGAGTTTTACAGTTAAAATTTTGTATTTCCCATTACTTATTAAGTATTATTATAAATATGAAATGAAATTATTTTAAAAAATATTTTCAATTATATAAAAACAATAATTCTATATATTATTTTTACCTATTAAATATTAACTTATATAAAATCAATAATTAATTCTATATATTATTTTAACATATTAAGTATTAGCTTATATAAAATCAATAATTCTATATACTATTTTAACATATTAGATATTAACATATAAATGTAAAAATAAGTTTAAAGTTCAATGACATTTTTAAATAAGTTTAAAGTTAAATAGATAGTATTTAAAAATATATTATTTTTATTTTTTATATCAACATAATAACGTTAAGTATTTAGATAGTGTTTTGTATTTTTTTAAATTTATTTAAGATTAAAAAATAATAATTTGTATGTTAATCTATATGTTAGGAAGTTAGATTGTGTTATATAATAATATACAGATTAATATATAGATTAAATATTATTTTTGGGATTAAATGTAATAATATATAGATTAAATATTATTTTTGGGATTTAATTGTATTAAAATAAGTTACTCATCTATAACTATTTTTATGAGAAAGTTTAATCAAATCTTTTTCATTTTTAATTATTTTTTTCTCATGTAAATTATCACTTTGTTTAAATGTAATAATATATAGACTTTTTACTTATGTTCTGATCATTTCGTTCTCATGCTTATGACAACTAAGTTTGTTAACGGACATGGGCTTACTGTGGGAGATTCTATGTCCCTGTTTAAAGATGAAATGGGGAGATTGGTATATTTTTAAATAAATTTTGTTTTGATTTTATTTAATTTAAATATTTATGATTATGGTGTCTATAATTAAATGTCTATTTTTTTGTATTATTACAATTTAATTTATGTAATTAGGTTATTAAAATTAAGAAAGTGAATTAGTATGTTTTTTTCAATTTTATTTTCAAAATAGCTTTTGTTTTAGTATGCTATATAACTTTTTTTTAAATAGTTTATTAAAGGCAAGAAAAAAGAAGAGGCAAATCACTTTCAAAATCATATTGAAAGCAACGAAGAAGAAGACGATGCAAATCATTCTCCAAATCATATTGAAGGCAAGAATGAAGACCACACAAATCATTCTCAAAATCATATTGAAAGCAAGAATGATGCAAATCATTCTCCAAATCATATTGAAGGCAAGAATGAAGACTATGCAAATCATTCTCAAAATCATATTGAAGGCAAGAATGAAGACGAGGCAAATCATTCTCAAGAATAACATAAATATAGGTGATATAGATGATATAGCTATAGATATAGATGACATAAATATAATCAATGCTATTTGTGAGTTGTAGATCTACACCGGGTATCAATATTTGTAATGCGTTAAATTTAAAAAAATTTCTATATAGATATATTTAAAAATGATGGAGATTTTATAATGTGGATTTTTTCTATTTTTCTTAGCATTAATAAAAATAATGATGGTTTCTTTTATAATATTATATGTTGTAATTGAATGCTATTTTTTTTATTACCTATGAGGAGTGTTAATCAAAAAGTTTTAAATATGATGAGGATTTTATAATGTGGCATTTTTCTATTTTTCTTAGCATTAATAAAAATAATGATGATTTTTTTATAACATAATATGTTGTAATTGAATGCTACTTTTTTTACTAGCTATGAGGAGTGTTAATCATAGAGCTATGAGTAGTGTTAGTCATAATAATGGTGATTATATTTATATTAACTTTTGAGACTAAGAATAGTGTTAATGTATTTTATATTAGATTTCAGTTTAGATAAATTAGTTTAAAAAAGAGATACTAGGTAGAATGTTTTCAATGATATAGATTTTTCTTCAATAATTTAGTTGATTTTAAAACTTAAATATCTTTTCAACAATTTTTAATATTATTTGAGATAGTATAAATATAGCTAAATAATTTTTAGGTCCAATAGTTGTACATCATTTTAATTGATATGTATTATTGATCTCTTTATATATAATTGTGTTTCAAAGTTGTAGACTAATTTCTCATATGATGCATTATTAAGACTTTTGTTTTAGAGATGTTTAAAGTTTAACTAGTTGGTGTTTCATATGTAGAACTATGGAGGTTATAATGGTAGCTATAGTAATCCCTAATATGTCACTCAAGTAAATATGAGATTATAGTTTATAATGATAGTTATTATAGTAATCAGCTATATGTCCATTCAATATTATCCATCATCTAAAGATAATAATTGACTTTTTTATTTTGCTACTAAAAAATGCATAATGTTAATTCTACTTGTGTATAGAAAACTAAACTAAGTTGTTATAATTTTTTCAAAATTATTATATCTTTTTAATAAAAAAATTTATTTCACACATAAAAATAACTAAATATTTTTTTATTATAATTTTACAATTAAAATTTTGTATTTCCCATTACTTATTAAATACTATTATATATTACTTATTAAATATTATTATATATTGTTTAGAGTTTTAGAGTTAAAATTTTGTATTTCCCATTACCTATTAAGTATTATTAAAAATATGAAATGAAATTATTTTACAAAATATTTTCACTTATATAAAAACAATAATTCTATATATTATTTTTACATATTAAATATTAACTTATATAAAATCAATAATTAATTCTATATATTATTTTAACATATTAAATATTAGCTTATATAAAATCAATAATTCTATATATTATTTTAACATATTAAATATTAACATATAATTGTAAAATAAGTTTAAAGTTCAATGACATTTTTAAATAAGTTTAAAGTTAAATAGATAGTATTTAAAAATATATTATTTTTATTTTTTATATCAACATAATAACGTTAAGTAGTTAGATCGTGTTTTTTATTTTTTAAAATTTATTTAAGATTAAAAAATAATAATTATTAAAAAATAATAATTTGTATGTTAATATATAGGTTAAGAAGTTAGATTGTGTTATGTATTTTTTTTAATTTATTTAAAATTATAAAATATTAATTATTAAAAAATAATAATTTGTATGTTAATATATAGATTGTAATTTTTAAGAATATATAATTTATATGAAAATTAAATTAATATAATAAAATGATAATTCTTTGATGGGGGTGGTTAAAATATGTTTGAAATATCCAAAAACATTTATAGGTGGTATAATGATTTGCAAGCTTAACTGCAAGGGTGACGAGTCTTAAGTGATGAGTGTTGGTTGCAGGGTAGCTCGGTTTCCTTCGGTGAGACTTCATCTTTAATAAAACATGACGTCTTTTTATTATTTAATAAAAATAATAATAATAATTTGATATAATATATAAAAATAATTATTATTATTATTATTATTATTTAAATAATAATAAAATAAATAATTATTAAATTAATTTTAAAATATAAATATAAATATAATTAAAATATTTATTTAAAAATACAATATCTATAAATAATTATTGAATTTAATATATAT
>JAXQQM020077863.1:0-14150 GCA_034641835.2 Pinus albicaulis | reverse complement strand
CCAAAGAACTACTTATAACTCAAGAGATGTTAATTTTTACTTTTCTTCTAGAACATTCGAAATTGGATGCTTTATAAGAGGAGAGGAATGAGCATGAATCCCCTATTTCATCATGACACACATAAGTAGTAGTGCTAGCAATGGGGAAAAAGAGAGGAAAAAAATCTTTGGTGGTAACCTCATAACTAAAGAAAAAAATATTTAGGAGGGAGCAATGAAACAGGGAATGCACCAATAGAGAAACTTCGAGGATTAGCATTAAGTTGTATAGAACAAGAAATAAATTACATGGTAGTAGGAGGAGCGATTCATTTAAATAACTCAGGAAATAACCTAGTAGTTTATCCCTTGAAATGTATTCCATTACAGCAGGCCTACTAGGAAACCCAACATGTGAAAATGATGAATGGAACAAAAACCTGGCGAAGGCATAGGGTTAAAGTTATTGAAGAGAAACAACCATTGTTCAATTGAAAGGGCCTCATTCCACCATTCACATTAGAAAGGACTAGAAAACCTATTTAAAGTTCACATGGCCAGGGTGTACATGTTAACAGAGGATTCTTTCTCAGTTCAAATACAATATGTTCCATTTTCTCATGGAGTACTCGATTGTTAAATTGTTGGGTACGTTGGAGTGAGGGATAACCCAACCTTATCATTAAAGTGGAAAACTTAGTCATGTTTCACGAGGAAAGGAAGAATATATATTTAGGTGAAAACAAAATGAATCCCACTATGGAAAAATGATAAGTTCCTTTTATCACTGAGCAAGGATTGGTGGATGAAAACAAGGTTGAAAGGGGACTTGATCTTAACATTATTGTTAATGAAAATAATAGCGCTAGTGAAGGTGCTAGGAGTATAGAGAAGTTATTACAATTTTAATTAACGTATATTTTGGTTTAGATATATATAATTTTTGAAATGATAGAGAAAGAAAAAAACATAGAAGATATAAGTAACACAAAAGATAAGTAAATATAACCGCTATTAGCAATATTTAAAAAAAAAAAAACAAAATTAGAGTGTTCGAAAGTAGATTTCTGACATATAGTATCGTAGAAAGGTTCAAATTGGAACTTGAAGGAACCACCAGATATATCAATAGAGTTTTATAGCATTGAAATATCGATGCAAGTAATGTGGAACTAATACTTGGTTATGTTGAGTACAAGGTAACCAAATGAAGAGGAGTACAACAGAATGGAAAAGGATCTCCCTCTAGCCATAACTAAAGGAGAATAATTATATGTCAAGTTAGGAAATGAGGCCATCCCCTCCAAACTTATGTATGTTATTAGAAATATACAATAAGAACTAGCACATTTAAGGATCACCAATGAAGGCCTACTGAAATCTAGTGACAAGCAAGAAATGATGATAATGGGAATGACTAATAAGTCTAGTCATTCAACTATAGAATTGGAAGCATTGAAAATATTAAAAAAGAAACACATAATATGAATATGAAAGTGGAGATGATTCAAATAGAACATATCCAAAAACACAAAATAAGAAGAAAATAATGGAGCTTCAAGGACAGTTTATGAAAATTAAACCCCCTAACTTTGATGAGGAGAACGAGGAGGATGTGGAAGTGTGGCTTCTTAATATGACTAAATATTTTCAATTTTATGAATATGAGAATAAATTGAAGACAAAATTTTCCATTTATCAATTGCACAGTAAAGATACTCTCTAGTGGGAAGAAACTAAAAGTGTGCATCTGTTAGATGAAAATATAGTATTGTGGGAGGAATTTGAAAAATATTTTAACTCCCACTATTTAAGTGAACGGTGTTATGATGAATGCACAAAGGAGTTCCATTAGTCAAGGCTGCCACAATTAACCATGGATGAGTTTCTGGCAAATTTTACCAACTTACTGAGGTGTTTTCCCTATATTAAAGAAGAAAAAGCTAAGGTGTAGTGATTTCTAAATTGTTTTCCTATTTTTTATTAGGAAAGGATTGAGTTTGAAAATCCTAAGACAATGGATGATACGATAAGGAAGGAAAGACTATGTTATCAGCAATTTAAGAATAAGGGTGAATGCACCAAATTTTAGAAAGTTAAAGATAGAACCAAATTTTTAATAGGGAAAAAAATACATAAACTTTCCCATCTTAAATTTTTTGGGAAGGATCATCAATGAAAAAGTTCAATAGCGAAAGCATAATAGAGTGAGCACAACCTCAAACTACATCCAAACCTGTGGAGATGAATAGTAAAAAGAGAAATGGGCAGGGGGAATAAAAAGAACCAATGAAGTGTTGGGGTTGTAGTCAACCTCACTTATTGAGTGATTGTGTGCATAATCCGATATATATCGAAAATATCCAAGTTTTCCATGAAGCTACTATAGTGAATGATGTTTTTAAGAACATTCCAAGAATAAGTGAAACATTGGAAGGTAAACAAGAAGATCACTAATCTATCATGATCAAGATTGAAGGTGCTATTTTAAACCAACATGTTCCTTTTTTAATGATCCAAGAGAGAGTTTAGGTTACATTAGTCCATAGGTCATAAAAAAATGTAGACTCAAACATGAAAAATATAAGAGTACTTGGTTGGTACAGTTATAAACTAGCACCAAGAAAAGGGTAATCGGCCAATTAAAATAATTCCATCTTGATTTAAAAGGATATTCCACAGAAATGAACCTAGACATACTTCCCTTAGGATCATATGATGTGTTGATAAATATGCACTAGTTGGTAAAACAGGGAGCGATTACAAACTATTTAGAAAAAATAGTGAGCTCTATTAATCATAAGGGACAAAGTAAAACAATCCAAGACATACCAAAACCCATATAATTTAGACAAATTTTATCCTTACAGATGAAGAAAATATGTCAACTATTTATGGTTCATGTGGAGACGAGTGAAAAGAAACCAGAAAAATAGGAGTTAGAGACTTTGTCAATCATTAAAGAGTTTCAAGATGTCTTTCTAGATGAAATCCCATGTTTCACCACCTATAGAGAAATATATTTCTCCATTTATCTAGTACCTAGTGTAGCCATAGTATCAAGAACCCCTTATAGAATGAGTACTCCTCAATTATTGGAACTGAAAATGCAATTGCATGAACTATTGGAAAATTGCTATATTATACCTAGTGTATCACCATAGGTGGCTCCTTCGTTATTTGTCAAAAATAAGGATAAAACCTTCATATTGCACATTGATTATCGACAACTAAACAAGTTCATCGTTAAAAATAAATATTCATTTCCCCGTATTGATGATTTGTTTGATCAAGTAAGGGGGGAAACTATTTTTTCAAAAAATTATTTAAGAACTGGATATCATCAATTGAGAATTAAAGATGAGGATATTTACAAGACTAACTTTAGAACTAGATAGGGTCACTACAAGTTTGTACTGTTACCATTTGGTCTTAATAATGCTTCGACCACTTTATTTTCCTATGAACAACAAACTTTATAAATATTTGGATAAATTTGTGCTAGTATTTATAGATGACATTGTTGGCTCCTTGTAATTTTCAACATTGGCAAGAAAAAATAGCAAAGAACCACATCAAACCACTTTGGGGTCCAGGTCCTAGCCTTCCTGGGCTTAGAGAGGGCTCTCTCTGTGTTTTTGATGAAAATTATTTAGCTTTATGATTATATTTTCTGATTTTAGGGTAGTTATGATGTTTTGGTTTATTTATTTGTTTGATTGATTGTAGGTTGGATAGGTAGATTGTGGGAAGTTGAATCCATTGGGCTATGGATTCATAAAAGGGTTAGATTGTGCATCAAATTTTCAAGGGTTTTCACAGGGCAAGCTAAATATATAAAATGGATCTCTGTGGCAGGATGAATATGAGATAATAGTGAGTTCAGAAAAGCTAAAGAACAGATAGTCTCTTAATTATTTAACTATACTTCAAAATAAATGCAGAGCAAACAGACTCTGAATTCTGCATTCAAGTCCTTAGAGGAAAACATGTAAGACAACAATTCGGTAGAGGTAAAGAGAAGTTAAGAATTCTTTAACTCAACATCATAAGGAAGACCTCAAGATAACAGTTTAAGAGAAACTAAATAGAAGAAAATCTATGAATTTTTTAGTTAAAATTCAAAGGAAACCTTAGTATAATAGCTAGGTGAAACTAAAGAGAAGACAATCTCTGAATTATTTAGCTATAGTTTGCAGAGGAAAAAGTTTAGATAACAGTTACAAACAGAATTAAGGTTCTCATGCAGAATATATTAATCTAAGATTTATGTTCTACTATCAGGGACATTGATGCACCATATGGAAAAACGAAGGAAATACATTAAAAAAGAGGGATAACATCACCATTAAACATAGCTCAAGGATCCTGTGAAAGTGCTTGTATTACTGATGTACAACTCAAAATAGTTACAGTGTTCCAATTTAATAATCCTTGCAACTCATAGTCTAAGAAAAATCCAACCTAAAATCCAACAACCAACAATGATAATGAACCATACATGTAGTATTTAACTGCAAATGAGGAGGTTGCCGTAATGTAGTGTGACAGATATGTATTTAATTTAGAGTAAATGATGTTTTGACAATTGAGACCATGCAAGGCCCAAGCCAAAAATATCTCTGACAAACCTATTGTAGTAATAAATTTCAAATTAACTGTCGATCTAACTTTAAGATATTTTTGACTAACTGGCTGTAACATTGACTTTTACAATAACTTCTCAATTTATGCTAAAATATCTCTGAATGTAAATATTGACTTTGGTGGCTTTTATTAAATCAAAATTAAGCTAGAGGTGGCCACTATGATTGAGAATAAGTAAATGCTAAGTGGCCTTGACATCGGGCTTTGTCTTCCGCTGTATTCACCGGATTTATCTTTAGTCTTTAATCCGTCTTCTCTTTACTACCCCCGTTGTCACTATGATTTCTCCTTACTTATTTATCTTCTTCCTTTTTTACCCCCGTCCTCAACTATTTTATCATTGATCTGATTTTATATTTTTCATTTCTCGGCCTGATGCGTACTTCAGCTTTGTGCTATCAAACTCATTTTTCAAAAACAAGGTATTCTTCCTCAACTTCAAATATAGTGCGTGTAGCAGCACCTCATTATGTTCGGCATTAAAAAATTCTAGAAGACCGAGATTGACTTGAAGACCAGGTATTTGAATTTGATTCAAAGCCAATGTATTTCTAAATGTTCTTAGGCACCCATCCAACCGAATCTTGTCTTCTGACTTGCACTCAAATGATTTCAGATTAGAAGACAAGGATAAAAAAAAAAATTCATCCAATTCCTCATTAATGTGATCATTATTTGATGTAGGCTGATGCAAGGAATGTCATGAAGAATAAAATTCTTCCTTTACCTGAGGATTATAGCAATTATCTTCCAATATTTCCTCTTTTTGTTTGAAATTATTCTCATACTCCTGATGATCAAAAGGCTGACAAGTCTGCTGCAACTTTTCATCAAACTCAGAGGATGTAACATGAACTTCATAAATAAACTCCTGTTGGGTTTCATTTTCATCCAAGAGAGAGGCTATCCTTTCTTCTTGGTGATGAAAGGGATTGTCATAAAGGGCCTCTAAAATTTCCTCATCTATGAACTCATCATCTTCATAAAAATTCTCCAAATATTTAATAAAACTCACACAATGTTTACAATAGTCTTTGACCAGCAATAAGGAGGGATGACACTCTTCATACATCTCATAAAATGCAACATGGAAATCATCAAGAGAATATAATGAACCATTTGGCAGGCTTTCGTACCAATACCATGCTTTTCCTTCTAAAGTGGGCATAAACATCTTCATGAGACAATCCTCAAGGAACTGAACCTTAAGTCTATGTACGTGCATATGGAATCTAACCAAATGAAGAGCAACATTGTCTTTATTTTCATCTTTAAATATGGGAAGATCAGTTAACCATTCAACCTTTGGCATAGGATTTGGAAAACCAGGGATATGAGACCAATTCATAGGGGCATACCTGGCATTTATTCTTGCAATGGTACTCATCTTGGACTTGAACTTCTACTGTCATTTATCTTCTAAGCAAGGAGCCACCTTGAACTCAGTAAAATTTTCACTTCTTCAATAATGGAGCTGCTAAGGTAGTCATGGCCTTCGAACATATTTTGAATTTCCATCTACCTTCAAGAGTTCTGTACCTGTACCTGGCATAATAGTCTTCATGTTCTCAGACAAGATGTATCCAGAAAATGTTATCACAAAATTTATTTCCCCGAAAGGCCACTAATTAGGAAATCAATGTCAATATTTCAAAAAAAATATTTTGATTAAGGCTTAGCTTCCTCAATATTCAGCTTCCTCAATATGAGAGGGCTTCCTTCAATTGCTAATGACATTGAATAAAGATGTAGATGGCTAACTCTATTTAGGAAATAACTTGCTTATGATGAATGTAGGTTGAAAATCATATCATTAAGTAAACATTGGACTTATGGAGTCAATTATTTCAGTAATTTAGTGAGTTTACTTGACATGGAAGTTGAGGTAGGTCAGATTTTTTAGTAATAGGACATACACACATGAAACATGAAAATACACAGTCAATTCACTTTTAAAGGAAGTTAGAGCATCACATGGATGAATTATGAGTAATATAAATGAAACCATTGCAAGTGAGATACATAAAAGGTACATATAGAATAGGTAAGCACTAAAAACTCCTTCAGAATCTCAGTTTGGTCAAGTAACAAATCTCTGTATTGTTGAAACAATCAATTTACAATAACCGAAATTTTGCCAAAAATCTCCAGCCCTTGACAAATTCGACTCAATGGCCTTTAATAGAGTTGTTATATCATGAGATGATCTACCTCTAGGCTAGATACATCAAATTTTTTCCTAATGACACCTTGCATAACCATAAAACATCAACTTAATGACAAACAAACACCTACCCTACTTGATAGTCCTATTTCAAATAGGACTCAAACTACTCATTATTGTCTTTAACAAAATTATCTACTAAATCTATTACATTCTTTGACAAGTATACCTTCACATGGTTGAATTGGGGTGATGGGACTCATCACTACATGACCACTTAATTGACCTCCTCAAAACTAGGAAACAAAACCCTGTTTTTTAGGCAAATGGTCTTCTTCTTCCATGAATACTTTGGCTGTCAGTTTATCTTCATTTCATGGTAATTAAGTGATGAATGACTATTTTAATGATCCTATAACACTTGTATAACACCAAACTATCCATATATGCCCAAAAATCTGCTTAAAAAACTCCCACACAGTACGCTACGAAAGTAAGGCAGTTTCGTAGCGTACTTTCGTAGCACTGCAAAAATGCCATTCACCTTCAATATTTTTGATTCTTTCCTTCGGTATAGTGTTAATCATCATTAAAAAAATCTCCCACACCAATTTCAACTCTTGATAGCATCCATAACTAGTTCAAAAAGTAAAAAGAGTAGCTACAGTAGTTTTGTAGCGTTTTGCTGCCCTTCAAGCTTAGGGGCGCTACGAAACTGCTGAAAAGTGCTGAAAATGCAGATTTTTGTATAACTTTAAAATATGAAACCTGTAAGTGCCAAAAACCTGTATCTAACATGTCATTAGCCTCAATAAACCATAAACCAACTCAAACCAAGAGTTTTGAGGTGTCAATCTCACCTTTCATATTTAAGAAATCCTGGCTGATTTTTCCTATTTTTTCCTCAAAAATAGGTCTTATAAAAGAGCCAATATCTCCCAATACATGATGTAGTTTGAAAAACTGGAGGAGGTTTGTGTCAATAAGAATGTTCTAAAGAAAAACCTCTCTTTATTTTTATAAAAGTATCCAGAAACTACATTTGCAAAACATGTGTAAAACATGAAAATTCTATTTTCTGAAAAAAGGGCTTCAAATGAATCCTTGTATCTCCATATTAATAACACCTGTGAGAAAAGTGAGAGAGGTTATTTTTATTTGACATGTTTTTGAAAATAACCTCTCTCATTTTCTTAAAATACCTTTCTTTGTTTCTAGAAACCACCTTTGAAGTTGACTGCTCAAAGTTAGAAAACAGAGTTTTGCTTCATGTTTCGCTATGAAACTTTCAGCAGTTTTGTAGCGTTTTCTGCCTATTTTACATTGAATTAGCTACGAAACTGTGGTTTATTGTCTTAAAATAAATTTTCGGTAAAGAAACCCTGGAAATTGAAATCCGTCAGAATATGATGAGTGATGTGAAATAAGGGAATGTGAAAATGAGTGGGTTTAGAACTTAGGGTAAGCTTAAACAAGAGAAATTTGAAATTTCCCTTGACCAAGTAATGAAAAATGAATTCTATGACCCTACCATTTACACATGAACCTCTAGGATTTTTTCAAATGATGCTTCATTTTTATGAGTGATAACAGGCTTGTGGTTTTACATTTATTTAAAAACAATGTAAAAAAGGGCTTTTTAGATTTATTTAAAAAAAATGTAAAAATGGGTTTTTACATTTGTTTTTAATGAAAGAAGGGGAATGAGTGAAGAGGAAGGGTTTTTAGCATAGGGAAAGAGGTTTTACGAAGGGGAAAAGGCTAAAATGAGGGGATTAAGGTCAAACATGGGTTTTTAGAGCATAAGAGTATCAGAAAAAGGTAAAATGAGAGATAATGAAGAGGTTAAATGGAAAATAATGAAGGCAGTGAGATTTCTGAAAATAACTGATAGTCAGGGAATATTGTTTTCAGCAGAATGTAAGAAATAAACAGTCATCTTGTGATACTGTAGAAATACAGGAGACTAACAGACATTTCAATGTATTCCAAAAACAGCTGTATAATATGGAACACTGAGATTAGTGTCAAACAAACTCTAAGAAAAACAACAAGCTATATGCTAAATTTAGAAAATGTAAGTTCTATAAGGACATAATATAATATTCTGGGCCACATCATCTCAAAGGAAGGACTAGGAAGTTGATCCCTGTATGTTAGGGACATAGAAACTGGCCCATACCAAAGGATGTGTCTATTATCCATTCATTTATGGGGATCATGGGATATTACCGATGATTTATAGAAGGATTCTCTAAATTAACATATCCTATTACATCCCTAAAACGAAAGGAGAAAATTTTAATGTACAACCAAATTTCAGGAGAGTTTCGATAGTTTTAAACACTTACTTATTGTTGGGCATGTATTATATTCTTTCCACGAATTAGCCCCACGCGCCGTACGTTGCACGGCGTAGTCGTGGGGTCACAGCCTCCAGGGGACCCACCCATGTTTTGTGCATGAGTTTGCACATGGTTTTGGGGTACGATGGTTTTCGGCCCTTAGTATTTTGTAGATCCGGTCAAGGGAACTACGGTTATGTTCTAATCCAGTGTTAATGGATTGGGGTTTATGTATGCTTCGGCATGTATATATATGTGTTGTAACACTAAAATGAATATAATGAAAAATCAAGCTGGTCGTCCCAATTTGGGATCTAGGGGAAAATCTCTGTGTTTATCTGTTTTATGTTTTTTCTCTCGCTTATTGTTTATTTTCTCGTTATTAGATTTGTGTGTAGATAATTTCTATTCAGGGTTAAAACCTACATTGGTATCAGAGTTGCTTTCGCTTCAAGGGGATTCCTTTGCTACCGAGGGTTTTTTAGTTCTAGCTCGAGGTAGACCCTCGTTCAAGGGGAGATCTCATGATCGATTCTTGGGCAAGGAAAGAAGATGGCGAGCGTCTGAAAGATAGAGATCGAGAAATTTAATGGTCATAGTTTTGAGTCAGTGGAAGCCCTGATGGAGGATAAAAAGGTGGATAAAGACGCTGGGAACGTGGTAGATCCAGGTGTACTAAACCAACTGAGTGTTACATGAAGACTGATCAAACTGATCGAAGGCTAAGATCATCAATACGGTTGTGTGTCTCAGATTCAATATTGTTGAATGTATCTGGGGAAGCTATGATGAAGAATTTGTGGGAAAAACTTGGGACTTTGTACCAATCTAAGTCTCTGGTGAATAAGTTGTTCCTGCGGAAAAAGCTGTATAACCTGAGGATGAAGGATGGAGACTCAATGATAGAGCATCTGAACGCCTTCAATACTGTGGTAAGTCAGCTATCGTCTGTTGATATTAAAATCTCAGATGAAGATAAGTGCATCAGTTTGTTGTGCTCTCTACCAGACTCGTGGGACAGTCTGGTTATTGCAATAGGTATCAATACAACTACCTTGAATTTTGATGACATTGTCTCAGCCTTGCTGTCAAAGGAAATGAGACGGAGAAATATGGAGGGTCAAAATGGAGATGCCTTATCTGTACGAGGAAGGTCCCAAAATAGAAACAAGAATAAGGTTTCGAGTGGGAGATCCAAATCTAGAGGGAGATCTAAATCTCCTGGAAATTTTGTAAAGGTATGCTGGAAATGCGGAAATGAAGGGCACTACAAAAAGGACTATAGATCTAAAGCTCCTGAGAAAGGAAAGGGATCTGATCATGCTCCTTCTGCAGAGGCAAAAACCACCTCGGATGAAGGTGGGGATGTGTATTTGGCTTCTTCTTCAAATACACATGTATATCATGAGTCATGGTTGATTGACTCGGGTGCATCCTTTCACTTCACTCCCCATAGGGAGTGGTCTTGCGAGTATGAGAAATATGATGGTGGTGATGTCTTTCTAGGGGATGATAGGAAGGCCAGAATCGTCGGACGTGGAAAGGTCAAGCTGAAGCTGCAAGGTGGAAGGATTAGAACACTTCCTGGTGTTCTGCATATTCCTGCATTGGCCAGAAATCTGATTTCTGTAAGCAAGATGGATGATGCAGGTGTAAAAATAGTGTTCAAGAAAGATGCCTGCAAGATGGTTCGGGGAGCACTGGTATTAATGCGGGGAGTTCGGACTGGAACTCTGTACAAGCTACAAGGTAGCACTGTTATTGATGGGTGTAACAGTTCTATGGTTCCTGAAAGTGGAGCGGAAAGCCTAGCTGTCTCTGGAGAAAAGACCATGCTATGGCATCAAAGGCTTGGACATACTGGAGAGAAGGGCCTTCAGATACTGCACAGAAATGGTATGGTAGAAGGTATGTCTAATTGTTCTCTGGATTTCGATTTCTGTGAACATTGTGTATATGGGAAGCAGAATCGGGTGAGTTTTCCTTCTGGTGCTAAGAGGGCAAACAAGATATTAGAACTTGTGCAAAGTGATGTGTTTGGACCTGTGTCAGTTCCATCACTGGGAAAGTCTGTGTACTATGTTTCATTCATAGATGACTTCTCAAGGAATACATGGATATATTTCTTGAGGAAGAAATCTGAAGTCTTTGACAAATTTAAAGAATTTAAGGCTCTGGTGGAAAACCAGACAGAGAAGAAGATAAAGGCATTGAGGACCGATAATGGTGGGGAGTTCTGCAAGAAGGAATTTGAAGAGTTCTGTAAGAAGTGTGGTATAGCACGGCAGAAGACTACTCCATACACACCTCAGCAAAATGGAGTTGCAGAAAGAATGAATAGAACACTGATGGAAAATGCAAGAAGCATGCTCAGTGGTACCGGGTTAGGACAAGAATTCTGGGCAGAGGCAGTGGAGACTGCATGCTATCTGGTTAACAGATCACCTTCATCAGTGTTGGAGGATAAGACTCCACATGAGGTATGGACTGGTAAGAAACCCTCTCTTTCAAATCTAAGGGTATTTGGATGTGATGCATATGTACATGTTCCAAAGGAGAAAAGGACCAAGTTGGATAATAAATCTGAAAGGTGCATCTTTATTGGGTATAAGGATGGTTTAAAGGGTTACAAGCTTTGGAACCCATAAACAAGGAAGGTTGTGTACAGCCGAGATGTGGTGTTTAGAGAAGTGAAATATGTTGTTAAACATGAAGTCCTACCAAAGGAACCTGAGAAGATAGAGTTTGAGTTAAAGGAGGATGAATCAGACTCTACAACAGAAGAAGACTCAGAAGATGAAGAGCCACAAACTCCAACTTTGAGAAGATCAGTTCGGGAAAGAAGGCAACCAGAAAGGTATA
This sequence comes from Pinus albicaulis, assembly GCA_034641835.2. NCBI lineage: Eukaryota > Viridiplantae > Streptophyta > Pinopsida > Pinales > Pinaceae > Pinus > Pinus albicaulis. The sequence goes on along the minus strand of JAXQQM020077863.1, from coordinate 2,153 downwards.
GTCCATCTGCTTTCTATTCAGGTTTTGCCTTAACTATAACTGATGATGAACCCAAAACTGTCAGGGAGGCAGTAGATTCAGAGGATGGAAAACTCTGGAAGGAGGCCATGGTTGATGAAATGGCATCCTTGCACAAAAATGATGCATGGGATCTGGTGGAGTTGCCGACTGGAAGGAAGCCCATTGGGAGCAAATGGGTGTTTAAGAAGAAGATGAATGTAGAAGGCAAGGTGGAGAAATACAAAGCTCGGTTGGTAGCGAAAGGTTATTCCCAGGTGCCGGGAATTGATTTTGGTGATATTTTTTCTCCGGTTGCCAAAGTTACTTCTATTAGATTACTTTTATCTGTTGCTGCTGCATTTGATTTTGAGATAGAACAGATGGATGTGAAGACAACATTTCTTCACGGGGATCTAGAAGAGGATATCTACATGAAGCAACCTGAAGGCTTTATGGTGAAGGGTAAGAAAGAACTAGTATGCAGGTTGAAGAAGTCTCTGTATGGGTTAAAACAGTCACCAAGGATGTGGTATCAGAAATTTGATACCTATATACGGGGACTTGGCTTCACCAGAAGCAAGGAGGATCACTGTGTTTATTTTAAATTAATTGGTGACCGTTTTATTTATTTGGTCTTGTATGTGGATGATATGTTGTTGATTGGAAATGACAAAGAAATTATCCAAGATTTGAAGACCCAACTGTTCTCCAAATTCGACATGAAGGATCTTGGTGCCGCAAACTATATTTTGGGCATGGAAATTAAGAGAGATCGGGCAAAGAGGAAGCTCTGGTTAAACCAGAGGAAGTATGTCGAGACTATATTGCAGAGGTTCAATATGCAGGATAGTAAACCGATGAGTGTTCCTATTCCTGTAGGTGCAAAGCTTTCTGCTGAACAGTGTCCCAAGACACAAGAAGAAGAGGAGGATATGTCCCATGTTCCATATGCAAGTGCAGTAGGTAGCCTGATGTATGCAATGGTCTGTACTAGACCAGACATTGCACATGCAGTGGGAGTATTGAGCAGGTTTATGTCAAACCCAGGGAAGGAGCATTGGACAGCAGTGAAGCGGGTTTTCAGATATTTACGTGGCACTAGTGATTATGGCTTTTGCTACCAGGGAAGACCAGGATTGGAAAGAATGTTGGACATTCGTGGTTTTGTTGATGCAGACTGGGCTGGAGATCTGGACCAAAGAAGATCTACAAGTGGGTATGTGTTTAGCCTATTTGGAGGTGCAGTCAGTTGGATGAGTAAAAGACAGTCTGTAGTGGCTCTTTCAACTATAGAGGCAGAATACATAGTAGCCACTCATGCAAGCAAGGAAGCAGTTTGGTTGTAGAGATTGTGTTCAAGTATGGGGTTGGTACAGCAAGCTATAAGGATAGACTGTGATAGCCAAAGTGCAATTTTCTTGGCTAAGAACCCTGCTTATCATTCAAAGACAAAGCACATCGATGTTCAATATCACTTTGTTAGAGATATGGTTGAGGCTAAAAGGGTGTTGCTGGTAAAGGTGGACACTTTGAAGAATGTTGCAGATGCATTGATGAAGTCTGTGAGCACTCAAAAGCTCTCTTGGTGTAGAGAAACAATGGGTGTTGAAGAATTGGGCCAATGACTAAGCTCTCCCGGTGGGCGTCCTCGCGAAAGAAAATGATCAAGGGAGAATTTGGGTATGTGTTGTTATTCTTTTTTCCACTTACTCAGCCCCACATCGTTGTACGTTGCACCGGTGTGCCAGGGGCTCACAAGTTTACTAAGAATGGCTCACAAATTTTCTTTGGTATGCGTATCCCCACTCATATGCGGACCCACCCATGTTTTGTGCATGACTTTGCACATGGTTTTGGGGTACGATGGTTTTCGACCCCTGGTATTTTGTAGATCCGGTCAAGGGAACTACGGTTATGTTCTAATCCAGGGTTAATGGATTGGGGTTTATGTATGCTTCGGCATGTATATATATGTGTTGTAACACTAAAAGGATTATAATGAAAAATCAAGCTGGTAGTCCCAATTTGGGATCCAGGGGAAAATATTTGTGTTTATCTGTTTTATGTTCTATGCTCTCGCTATTGTTTATTTTCTGTTATAAGATTCGTGTGTAGATAATTCTGTTCAGGGTTAAAACTCACACTTATAGTTG